>CM055740.1:16251609-16436609 GCA_029465975.1 Dallia pectoralis | reverse complement strand
CAAAATGACTGTTGTCATTGAGTTGTAAGAAAATTGTTACTGTGACATTCACAGTCTATTACTTGCAGAATAAGTATATTTTTTAGAGCAAGTATGCCTATTTAGAGCTGTTGAGCAGATGTAAGGCGCTGTAGTTTAACTTCTTATTGTACTTTTCTTTATTGTAAGGGCTGCGGGCCACTGGCGGCCCCTGGTGGCCTTCTGTCCATAGGTCCGAGCAACAGTGTGGCTGTATTTGGTGCTTGTGTTTGTGAATTATATCAGCTCTCTGTCAGGGCTTGGGCTGTCTGGAGGGACGTGGGCTGTCTGGAGGGACGTGGGCTGTCTGGAGGGAGGTGGGGCTGTCTGGTGGGAGGTGGGCTGTCTGGTGGAACGTGGGCTGTCTGGTGGGACGTGGGCTGTCTGGTGAGAGGTGGGGCTGTCTGGAGGGACGTGGGCTGTCTGGAGGGACGTGGGCTGTCTGGTGGGAGATGGGCTGTCTGGAGGGAGGTGGGGCTGTCTGGAAGGACGTGGTCTGTCTGGTGGGAGGTGGGTTGTCTGGTGGGAGGTGGGCTGTCTGGTGGGAGGTAGGGCTGTCTGGTGGGAGGTGGGCTGTCTGGTGGGAGGTGGGGCTGTCTGGTGGGAGGTGGGGCTGTCTGGTGGGAGGTGGGCTGTCTGGTGGGACGTGGGCTGTCTGGAGGGACGTGGGCTGTCTGGAGGGACGTGGGTTGTCTGGTGGGAGGTGGGGCTGTCTGGAGGGACGTGTGCTGTCTGGAGGGAGGTGGGCTGTCTGGAGGGAGGTGGGCTGTCTGGTGGGAGGTGGGCTGTCTGGAGGGACGTGGGCTGTCTGGAGGTAGGTGGGCTGTCTGGTGGGAGGTGGGCTGTCTGGTGGGAGGTGGGGCTGTCTGGAGGGAGGTGGGGCTGTCTGGAGGGAGGTGGGGCTGTCTGGTGGGAGGTGGGCTGTCTGGAGGTAGATGGGCTGTCTGGAGGGACGTGGGCTGTCTGGTGGGAGGTGGGCTGTCTGGAGGGAGGTGGTCTGTCTGGTGGGAGGTGGGCTGTCTGGAGGGACGTGGGGCTGTCTGGAGGGACAAGGGCTGTCTAGAGGGACGTGGGCTGACTGGTGGGAGGTGGGCTGTCTGGTGGGAGGTGGGCTGTCTGGAGGGACGTGGGCTGTCTGGAGGGAGGTGGGGCTGTCTGGTGTGGCGAGGGTGGGCTCTGTTAAAACGTAACCGCCTGTAGTTACATCCTACTCACATGTATTACTGTTCTCTAAGAAGCTGAGGCCAATGGCTCACATTAATGTACAATTGGCCACACAGCAAGAGACAACTAACTGCCGCATGGCTAGACCCACCCTGACCAGCTTGATTCATGTAACGCATTTAACTCATTTACAATCCTGCCTCTACACAGCCCAAACATGTGTAGCTACTGCATGTTATAGACTTGTAGCTTCAGAATACATCTGTAACATTAGAATATATCTGAAATACTACATAATCTGTAACATTTTAATACACCTGTTACATTGTATATATATCTACGGTGGCCCACGGGTGCACAACACAACAACATTAGCAAAGCAAATCAAAGTTCAAAACACAAAAACATTAACCCAAATCACAACAACATTAACAAAAGCACAACGACATTAACAAAAGCACAACGACATTAACCCAAAACACAACAACATTAACAAAAGCACAACGACATTAACCCAAAACACAACGACATTAACAAAAGCACAACGACATTAACCAAAAAGCAAACGACATTAACAAAGCGGAAGTGCTCCAGACCACTAGGGGGAGTGGAAAGTGGAATTGGTTGGTTCCCAACCAAAATAATAATGTCTCTGGTTACGTATGTAACCTTAGTTCCCTGAGGGGAACGAGACGCTGCGTGAAAACGCTATGGGAACGCTCTGCGTGAGTGCGTCATGAAGCACATGTGTAATCAGTCCAATGGCGTGACGGAACGTCACAGACGGGTGACGTCGCGACCAGGATGTCATAAAAGCACCCCTAATTACCGGCACCTTCAGTTTCTGATGGGCTGAAGCAAGTGCCAAGGGCATGCTGGGAGTATGGCACAGACACGCAGCGTCTCGTTCCCCTCAGGGAACTAAGGTTACATACGTAACCAGAGACGTTCCCTATCAGGGAACTTCGAGCTGCGTGAAAACGCTATGGGAACGCCACTACCCACTTCGCCATACGAGCAAGTGTCCGCCATGTGAAGTCAGAGCGCACATTCGGACGAAAGCACCTGCGCCCCTGGCGTGGAGCTAAAGTCAAGCTGGTAAAATCTCACGAACGTGTGCGGTGAGGACCAGCCTGCCGCAACACAGACGTCATGTAGAGACACTTTACCTGACAAAAGGGCTTTTAAAGCCGCCATACTCCTGGTCGAGTGGGCTCGAACAGCCAAGGGTGAAGGCTGACCAGCCGACTCGAAAGCAAGTGAGATGGCATCAACCACCCACTTGCTCATCCTCTGCTTAGACCCAGGACCCCCTCTCTTGGGTGGTCCAAAGCACACGAACAAGTGTTCGGGCAGCCTCACAGGGCAGTTCTGTGGACGTAGGCGTCTAAGGCCCTCAACGGGCAGAGGAAGTTATGCTTCTTCTGGTCCGACAAAAAAAAAAAGAGGAGGGCAGAAGGCTTGCAGCACAATAGGCCCAACGATGTTAGTTGGGACCTTGGGGACATACCCGGGTGAAGGTAGTAGAAACGCCTTGACCATCCCGGGTGAGAAGTCCAAGCAAGAGGGCGCCACCGACAGCGCTTGCATATCACCAATCCTCTTCAGAGAAGAGATGGCAAGTAAGAAGACCGCCTTGAGGGTCACGAACTTGTCAGGGACCCCCTCAATGGGCTCAAACGGAGCACGGGAGAGGCCTTCTAGTACAATGGCCAGGTCCCAGGATGGCACCCTCCTGCCGGCTGCTGGCCTCAGCCTCCGGGCGCCACGAAGGAAGCGTGATACCAGTGGGTGTCTCCCCAGAGAAACCCCATTTAGAGGGACATGGCATGCGGACAAAGCCGTCACATACACCTTCAGTGTGGATGGGGGTAGACCTGTAGAGAAGCGTTGCTGCAGGAACTCCAGTACTGCAAACACTGGGCAGTTAACTGGGTCTGCCTGCCGCTCTCTACACCACGAGGTGAACAGTTTCCACCTGGCGGCATACGCCTTCCTTGTGGATGGAGCTCTGGAGTGAAGGATGGTCTCAGCGACCTCAGTCAAGAGACCTGGAACTAAAAGGCGGGCCCCCTCAGAGGCCAGGCCCATAGTTTCCACAGCTCCGGGCGGGGGTGAACTGGATGACCCCATGCGCCTGGGAAAGCAGGTCCCTCCTGATCGGCATCTCCAGGGGAGAGCCGACGAGGAGAGATATTAGGTCCGCAAACCATACTCATCCGGCCAGTACGGTGCTACGAGCAGTAGACTGACCCGCTCCTGACGGATCCTCTCCAGAACTCCTGGGAGCAGAGCAACCGGGGGGAAAGTGTACAGGCGTGACCTCAGCCATGCCTGCACCATGGCATCCAGCCCCAGTGGGGCTGGACGAGCCAGCGAAAACCACAGAGAACAGCGTGACGTCTCTCTGGACGCAAACAGGTCCACTTCGGCCCGACCGAAGTGCGACCAAAGGAGCTCCACCACCTCGGGATGGAGTCTCCACTCCCCGGGCCTAAGCCCCTGCCTCGACAGGGTGTCTGCCCCCTAACTTAGGTACCCCGGGATAAAAATGGCCCTTAAAGAAAGGAGCTTCCCGTGGGACCACAGAAGGACCTGGCGGGCCAGATTGTAAAGTGGGCGTGAGCGCAGACCCCCCTGGTGGTTGATGTAGAAAAACCACCGATGTGTTGTCCGACCGGACAAGGACATGATGACCCCTTAGGTCTGGGAGGAAGTGCTTCAGAGCCTGGTAAACTGCAAGCATCTCTAGCCAATTCATGTGCCATGATAGCTGATGGCCCCGCCAGAGCCCTTGAGCTGGGCGACCACTCATGATCGCCCCCCCAGCCGGTGAGGGAGGCATCCGTCGTTAGTGTAACACGACGACACGGAGCTCCCAACACGGGCCCTGGGTTAGGAACCAAGGCTTCCTCCACATGGCCAGTGTGCGGAGACAACGCCGCGTAACAGTGATCAGGCGGCACTGGTTTCCCCTCGGGGAGAACCCCTTGGTTCTGAGCCACCACTGTAACGGTCTCATGAACAGCAGGCCGCAAGGAAAAACATTGGGCGCTGCTGCCAGCCGACCCAACAGTCTCTGAAACTGTTTCACAGTGAGTGACTGGCCTAGCCTCACCTGCTCGACGGCTGCAAGGATTGACGCCAAACGTGCAGGAGACAAATGTGCCCGCATCGTGGTCGAATCCCAGACTACGCCCAGGAAAGTGGTCACCTGTACCGGCGACAGCACACTCTTCCCGGCAATGAGCCTCAAACCCAGTTTGAAGATGTGAGCCAGAACGACATCTCGATGCCGAACCGCTAGATGCTCCTGACGGAGCCAGAATCAACCAATCGTCGATGTAAATAAGGATGCGTATGCCCTGGAGGCCAACGGCGCCAGGGCAGCGTCTATACATCTCGTGAACGTACGGGGAGAGAGTGCTAGGCCAAATGGAAGAACCCGATAATGGTACGCTTCGCCCCCAAAAGCGAACCTCAGGAACTTCCTGTGTTGTGGAAGGATGGAGACGTGGAAATAGGCGTCCTTCAGATCTATCTTGACAAACCAGTCCTCGGACCTGATCTGTGATACGATCTGGTTGAGAGTGAGCATTTTGAAGCTGAGTCTCCCGACCGTCTGATTCAACAGACGTAGGTCTAAAATAGGACGCCACCCCCCATCCTGCTTGGGAACAACGAAGTACCAGCCCGACTCCCTGCTGAGAGGAAGAACTCGTTCTACAGCCCCTTTTAGCAGGAGAGTCTGTACCTCCTGCTCCCGTACCAGAGCCTGCTCTGGGCCCACCACTGTGGGCAGGACCTCATTGAAACGAGGCGGATGCGTCCAGAATTGGATGGCATACCCGCTCTCGATTATCCGCAGGACCCACTGAGATATAATCGGCAGGGTCTTCCACCCTGCCAGAAAATCCACTAGGGGTACCAGCCTCTCGAGGCTGGCCTCTGGAGTAACAGGTACTGCAGACACAGTGCCCTGTAACAGCGCACTGGCAGGGAACAACTGGTTCGACAGTTCTGGGCCCCTCCTCGGAGGAGGCGAGCGCCCCTCGGGAAAACGCTCGCCAAGGCCACCCCGCTGAGGACACCAGGAGAAGCTCACTACTCCCCTGGTGGGGACCCCCAGCGGTTTGACCCCCCTGTCAGGGTCTCTTAGACGAAGCCTTCTTGGGTGTAGCGACAGGCCTCGGAACTGTCCTACCCCTCGAAGGCCCTGCCTGTGAGCGCCGCCCCCCGGCCCACTCATCGTGTGGGGGCGCCCGAGTAGCGACACTCACTCTCTGCTGCGCCCGGTGTGCCGTGCTCGGCGCCGGGCGGGGCTGCCCCCGTCCGACAGCCCCCGCGACGCGGCTACGACGGGGGAGAATTTCTGGAAGGCAGTTGCCTGCCTTCTCTCCTCCTGAAACCTCTCGATGACCGAGACAATAGCAGGGCCAAAGAGGCCGTCGGGGGAAAGAGGCGCGTCCAGAAGGAAGGCTTTCTCCCTACCTCTCATATCAGAGAGGCTTAGCCAGGCTTAGCCAGAGATGCCTCTCCGTAGCCACCAAGGCTGCCATAGCACGGCCCACTGATTTGGGCACGAAGTGACAAATCCGCCGCCTGACGAAGTTCTCGAACATCATCAGGACTTACAGTCTCCCCCTGAGCCCCGTCGCTAAGCAGCTCTGCCTGATATGCCTGTAGAATAGACATAGTATGCAGGCAGGAAGCTGCCTGACCCGCCGCCGAATAAGCTTTGCCCACCAGCGCCGAAGTAGTCTTCAACGCCTTGGAGGGCAATGCCGGTGTCCTCAGAGACGATGCCGCGGGAGATAAATGGCTAGCCAGTATCTCCTCCGCGACCGGCATCGGTCCGTACCCATGAACATTAGCCTCGGCAACATTAGAGTACATATGAGTCCGCGGATTAAACACCCGGGACGACACCGGCCTATTCCAGGACCTCGACACCTCAGTGTGGAGGTCCGGGAAGAAAGGCAAACACCGGCGAGGAGGTAAAGCACGGGAGGGCAAGAATCGTTCATTCAACTTACTGGTTGAAGCAGACTCCTGCCTGTCAGCCGGCCACTCGATGTTGAGCTTCCCCACAGCTCGGGTGAGTACCTCCAGCAGCTCCTCGTTCGCGGGTGACTGAACCAACAATTCAGCCTCCGCCTCGAGGTTTTCAACCTCCATTTCCTCAGAACTGGACGGCTGAGAAAAAGGTGCATCCCCCAGGGCGGAAGAAACCCGTGCGGGTGCTTCCGGACCCCGAGCTGAGGCACTGGCTCTAGCAGACGAAGACCGAGAAATTGCAGAAGCCGTCTCGGAACCGCATGCTAGATCCGCTTGCGAACCCCACGACGTCAGTCGGCGCCGTGCCTCGGCAGCGGCGGGACCTGAACCGCGGGGAACGCGAACCAAGCCGCTTTCCTGAAAAAGCGCCAGGCGAGAGCGAAGTGTACGGATGGCGAGACGGTCGCAATGCTTACAGCTAGCCTCTTCCAAGGCTAGCTGGGCATGCTCCTCTCCCAAACAAACTACGCACAGAACATGTGTGTCCCGGCCCGTGAGAAAGCGGTTGCAGGGAGAAGCACACTGTCTGAAACGCCGCTCGGTTGCCATAATCGCGGTGAGCTCTTGTACATAAATGCCAAGAAAATTTCTGAATTAACAACGTAATAGCAGAAACCCGCGAGGACTGTCACAACATGCACTTGCTGAAGCAACAAAAAACTGAAGGTGCCGGTAATTAGGGGTGCTTTTATGACTTCCTGGTCGCGACGTCACCCGTCTGTGACGTTCCGTCACGCCATTGGACTGATTACACATGTGCTTCATGACGCACTCACGCAGAGCGTTCCCATAGCGTTTTCACGCAGCTCGAAGTTCCCTGATAGGGAACTTGTTGTTGCTAGCAGGTCAATTTGAAATCCTCTTTAAAAGCAACGCACATTTTATTCATCAATGTAAGTTGTTTTAATATATTTAATTATAATTTTACATAAAATTACGTAGGCTATGTAATTGAGAAAATACCAGTTGGAGATGTGTTTTACTGTGATGTTTGTTGAAAACAAACTTTCAAACTTTCATTTTAGACTCCCCCTAGTGGTCTGGAGCACTTACGCTTTGTTAATGTCGTTTTTGTTAATGTCGTTGTGTTTTTGTTAATGTCGTTTTTGTTAATGTCGTTGTGTTTTTGTTGATGTCGTTTTTGTTAATGTCGTTTTTGTTAATGTCGTTTTTGTTAATGTCGTTTTTGTTAATGTCGTTTTTGTTAATGTCGTTGTGTTTTTGTTAATGTCGTTTTTGTTAATGTTGTTGTGTTTTTGTTGATGTCGTTTTTGTTAATGTCGTTGTGCTTTTTGGTTAATGTCGTTGTGCTTTTGTTAATGTCAATGTGCTTTTGTTAATGTAGTTATGTTTTTGGTTAATGTTTTTCTGTTTTTGTTAATGTCGTTGTGCTTTTGTTAATGTCAATGTGCTTTTGTTAATGTAGTTATGTTTTTGGTTAATGTTTTTCTGTTTTTGTTAATGTCGTTGTGCTTTTGTTAATGTCAATGTGCTTTTGTTAATGTAGTTATGTTTTTGGTTAATGTTTTTCTGTTTTTGTTAATGTCGCTGTGCTTTTTGTTAATGTCGTTGTGCTTTTAAACTTTGATTTGCTTTGCTAATGTTGTTGTGTTGTGCACCCGTCGGCCACCGTAGTTATACATCTGTGAAATGGTAATGGATCCCTGTCAGCAATAATTATTTTTTGTTCCATATCCTACACATCTCTCTACTGTAGTTTTTATCTCTGAGTAAACAGGGTCAGGAAATGCTATTGTTGTTGTTATGATTTAAAGTAAGTTTCATTTTCCAATTAGCCTACTCCACTTTGGAGGAGTTATAAAGAGCTTTCGGTTCACCCTATGCGCATTTGCTCTCAGGGGATGCAGTGTTCTAGCTCTGCTTTGCTCAGTTCGCCTGCTTTTTCTCCCTCTCTCCAGAGTGTCCTGATCTGATGTGATGTCTGTGTGTTTGTGTGAGTGTGTGTGTGTGCCTGTATGCTGACAGACTTGCCTTTTTGCCTAAAGCAAGGAAAGAGAGTCACCAAAGATCTTTACATCCCAGCTACCAGACATGGTTATTGTTTGTGGTAAAGTGGGCATTTATTTCTATTACTGTTAACATCTAAATATACATATATACATATAGAGATGTTTGGATTGTGTGTATTTAGTATATATGACACATGTTGTGATGCCTCAACATGCTTTATGGGTCTGTCTAACTCTGAGGTGCGTTATCAGAGAGTCTGGCCTCCCTGCATGTACTGCTGACTGGACACGTTGACCAGATCGGTTTTGGCTGGCTGACATTGCAAAAGATTTTACCACAGCAAGAACATGTCTACATGAATTCAACTTCTCAGCCTTGACAGTCCCAATAGCTGCGTTCTGACATCTTGTCTGATGACTGTGGAATCTGTAGACCTAGTAGGTGTTCTATGTTGGCGCTAGAGGACAGGGCTGATGTATAATCATAGTGACCTGTGCTCACGGATGGCTACAGAGAAATGTGGAGCGCTGAATCTAGTGTCTTATCAGCAGAACTGGACAAGACCGGTCTGTCTCAAAGGGTCCTTCAGTGTTGGTAGCCATAGTAACCTCTCTCTAAACCAGATGCCTGTCGCAGCAGTAGCAGCAATGTGTTAGTCTCTCTCTTTCTGCTTCTCTCTCTCTCTCTCTGGGTTGTGTGTATATATCAGTGTTTAAGAGTAATGGATATGTGTACTGTGCACTCTGGCATGCTAAAGGAGGTTTGGGTGCATTAATAAGCAGGGGGAATAGACGGAGACTGAGGGAATATGGAGCCCCACTAGGCATCCTGGCAGCTAGTTGGAGACAATTACACACGAGAGGAAATGTACTGGTGTCCTGTAAGGTGGTACCCTCCCCCCTCTGGTCTTTTACTGTACCTCTCCCCCTTCTCCCTCCCCCCTCTGGTCTACTACTGTACCTCTCCCCCTTTCTCCTTCCCCCCTCTGGTCTACTACTGTATTCTCCCCTTTCTCCCTCCCCCCTCTGGTCTACTGTATTCCCCATCTACTATTGTACCTCTCCCCCTTTCTCCCTCCCCCCTCTGGTCTACTACTGTATTATCCCCCTTCTCCCTCCCCCCTCTGGTCTACTACTGTATTATCCCCCTTCTCCCTCCCCCTCTGGTCTACTACTGTACCTCTCCCCTTTCTCCTTCCCCCTCTGGTCTACTACTGTATTCTCCCCTTTCTCCCTCCCCCTCTGGTCTACTGTATTCCCCATCTACTATTGTACCTCTCCCCTTTCTCCCTCCCCCTCTGGTCTACTACTGTATTATCCCCTTCTCCCTCCCCCTCTGGTCTACTACTGTATTATCCCCCTTCTCCCTCCCCCCTCTGGTATACTACTGTATTATCCCCCTTCTCCCTCCCCCCTCTGGTCTACTACTGTATTATCCCTCTACCACCCCTCCCCCCTCTAGTCTCCTGAACCTCTTTAAAGTGTTTGTTCCCAGGGTTGACATAGGAGATGGTCTGTGGAAACGGTAATAAGGTACCCAGGGGGACCAATGACTTGTGCTGTCCTTTTGACACCTCAGACACACCTTGTGTTGTTTGCTTTAAGCCCTGAAACATGACCTGATCTGGCTGCTCAGTTATTTTATTTTTCAAACACAGTGTACATCACAGACATTTCTCCAATATTAGGTTCATTCATTACCATTAGGACATAACAATTTTTGCCATTAGTTTTGGTACAAGTCATGTACCCTGTTGTATGTTAAGTGTTCATAAAGTAAACCAAAGCCACTCCGAGATGGATAGGACATCTGTGTCAACAACTGGTTGTTTTGTCAGGTCCTATCGGCCAGAGCCCCACCTCTACCTGTCTCAGCAGGAGTCACCAGGGAGCTGCCCTCCGCAACACGTTACCACAGCAGCCACCAGATCACCTTAGCAACACAGTCAACCATGGCATGCTGCCGGGTGGAAAGATAAACATGTCCTGACAGGACATCCTGACTCACGCTCACACAACATATATATACGCAGACGTTTTCCTAAAATTGAATTTGCTTTAAATGTAAATGGACATTTGGTTGTTGAGTGGCTTCACTGTTTCTTATTCATATTTTATCATCACTCCCTCCCTCAGGCATTCTGTAAAATGTTTACCTGCCTGCAGGGGGCGCCATCGGAGGTAGGTGGAGTTTTGCACTGTGTGGAGAGTACTGACCATTACATCAGTCACAAACTGCATGAGATTGGACCAGGTTTAGACTAACACAGGACTAACCGGAGTTTGGTTAACCGTTTCGATGAATGTTCTGGCTAACCAGCCCCGTAGTGTGCACCCTGTGTGTGTGTGTGTGTGTACGTGTGTGTGTGTACGTGTGTGTGTGTACGTGTGTGTGTGTACGTGTTTACAGTGATAATAAATGTGTACGGGTGCCACTGCCTCCAGAGTCAGACATCTGCTGGCCGATCTACAGGAGAACAAGTGGGCTGGCACAGGTGGTTATCTGAAGTGAGTTTTCAGTAAGAGTGAGCGAACATTGCACTTAAATTGTAAATATTATGTAACTGTGCACATTCTTAAGATTGTACTACGTAGTAGTTAGATTATACAATTTGAAAGTGCAAACTTCTGTAGTTTTTAAGAATAGGAACATAATTTGCTCGTTAAAATCCTCATAACTTAAATGTTCACCAGCATGTAGGTTCAAGCCTGGCTGACACGTGGCTGGAACTCCATGGGGCATGTCATAAGGTTCTTAGATTTGTCATTCGGGGCATCTGTTCACAGGGTGTAATATGCAGCTTTTCTAGTAAGACTAAATGGTATTCTGATCAAGCATCTCTCATCTCATCTTCAACCGCTTATCCGGGGTCGGGTCGCGGGGGTAGCAGCTCTAGCAGGGGACCCCAAACTTCCCTTTCCCGGGCAACATTAGCCAGCTCTGACTGGGGAATCCCGAGGCGTTCCCAGGCCAGTGTGGAGATATAATCTCTCCACCTAGTCCTGGGTCTTCCCCAAGGTCTCCTCCCAGCTGGACGTGCCTGGAACACCTCTCTAGGGAGGCGCCCAGGTGGCATTCGTACAAGATGCCCGAACCACCTCAACTGGCTCCTTTCTATGCAAAGGAGCAGCGGCTCTACTCCGAGTTCCTCTCGGATGACTAAGCTTCTCACCCTATCTCTAAGGGAGAGGCCAGCCACCTTTCTGAGAGAACCCATTTCGGCCGCTTGTACCCGCGATCTCGTTCTTTCGGTCATGACCCAGCTTTCATGACCATAGGTGAGAGTAGGAACAAAGATTGACCGGTAGATCGAGAGCTTTGCCTTTCGGCTCGGCTGATCAAGCATGCATTTATTAATTCATATAGTTAAATGTGCATTTTCTCAAGCTTGTGGCAGGTGGTGTGGGGGCTGATTGACTGCATCTCCTGCCAAGGAGAAGCATGTGTGAACATTAGAGCTGGCAGGGACATGGATAAATAATGCCAGTGTTCTCCAGTTACAGTCACTTCCAATGAAGTGAGTGTATTCTAATGATTCAAAATTATAGATGACTTATAAAAGATGAAGAAAAGTCACGTTAATCCATGTTGTTGGTCTTTTTCCTTCTTGTGTTTCCGGACAAGAGTCCTGGGAGCCAGGTCAAACTTTATGAATAATCCAGTGATAACTTTATTATTACAGAGAGTAATACTAGAAGAGATAATTGTATTTAAACATAGTAAAGACGGAAATGATCTGGAGATTTACTTGTATATATCTAAAACTTGAAAAATGTAATATGTTTGTATTGTGAAATTCCCAAGACTGAATCACTTCCATTTAGCAACCTATTAAAAGTTAGCAATTTTTCCTTTGTGGTAGACAGAGGGGGTTGAGAATGGCAGTTGGGATGTTGTAATTACCTAGCTGCTGCGTCAGAAAGCCACCAACGTGTTGTTTCAAGACAAAATGAACATGCCAAAGGGAATTCGACGTCAGCGTTTCATTGGACATGATGCAACACGTGCTTTCTCTGAAATCATTAATGACTGATAGGTCTAGCACCTCACTAGGTTTTTCATCTTTGAAATGATGGATTTTCCAATATAAATGTGCAGGAGCTTGTTTTAAATACATTCAACTCCATTACACCTTATCAGATTCTAATTGAATTTTGTACATATAACATGATGTAATAAACGATGTCATTTTTTATCCACCTCATGGTAGAGATATTGTTTTATTTGCACTCCATCTTGTAAATGGGTACATATTTGCAATTTGGATCTATTAAAAATGTATATAACCTCTAAAACGCTATTCCTAGTTTGTACATATGTTCCCAATCTTTACTCACTTTGCACAATGTGCAAGCACTTTTCAAATAAACCCACGGATGTGCGTTTGATTTTTTTGACCTATTCGAGAGTTTAAGCACTAAAAAGAGATGAAAGAGATATCTCAGAGATATTTCACAGAACATTTTTGCCCTTGTATTTCCTGTCATTTTGAATATGTAAATATTCAACTTGATATTATGCCTATATGAATGCCGTTAAATTTAAATATGTACATGTTGGCCACATTTGAGTTGGCCACGTTTGCAGGCTGTGATGTGTGTAAAAATCTGAAAGGAAAAGATTCAAGATAAAACCAAAAAATAACATCAGTCATTGGGAGCCATAAAGTCACCAAGATGGACATTTTGGAAGAATTATCCATGTTACATTTGGTGCTTCTGTGAACATATGATTTGTGTTTTTCTCAGCTAAAATGGTGTAGAAAGGCTATTAAGTGCTGTTTGCTGAAAACCCCTCTATGCTGCTTGAATTTGTATTTCTTATTCATCAGGTTTAACTACACAGGGAAAGTATTTTTAGTGTGGAAACGAACATTGTGAAATATAGTTTTCATAAATAATCAAATTAAACATTGGCAATAAATTATATACTTGGTATCAACAGATGTTGTTAGGGTTAGTTTTTTATAAAGAACTAGACATTTTAACCAGTTGTATTTTGAAGTTGATCCAGTGTAATTTTTTTGCAGTGTTGTTAACAGCAGTGATGATGTCGCTCTGTACATGTTAATCTCACCTCTCTGTCCTTCCTGTCACTCCTGCTATCTTTCGGTCCATCTGCCCCACACTTTAGTCTCTACTCCATGTCTCCCTTCCCCCTCTTCCTCGTTACCATCCCTCTTTCCCCACAACTCTCTCCTCTATGGTCCATGGGGTGCTGTGTGCCACGTCAGCTCTCTAATGGAGACCCCCGCTGTGTCGGCCAATATCTCAACCATGGATCTAGAACCTAGCTTCAATCACCAAGCTCATCTCCCTGGGTGTCCTTTATTCCATAATCAGATCATATTCAGGGCAGATAAAGCAATGCTAATGTATTTTCCCGCTGTCTCTAAGCGACTACGCTGATCAGAAAGTGATGGGATCAAAACAGCCCATTTGAAGGGAGGGTTTGACACAACAGGGACAGTGCATGCTGGTTGTTTCCTGTCAGTATCCTGTGTGAATGTCCCTCAGGCCTTCTTGTCCATCTCATCAGTACTGTTACTGTAATCACCCTCACATTCACTCACCTCCATGGTGATGAGCTGTAATACCGCCAGCTCTGTCCTCTGCAGTTTGATAGAGGCTTTCACATGCGCTTCATTGCAGTGCTCGCCCCAGATAATGACACTGACGTTCTCCTGTGGAGGGTGGAGGTATCGGGCCAACTGTCAAAGCACCTCCTGCTGGCTGAAAGCAAAGCTGTCTAATTGTTCCCCTGTGTTTTTTCCCTTAGGTCGTGGAACACAACCTCTAGTTGACATTGTCTATTTTCAATCAAATTCATTCATTCAATCAATCAAATGTATTTTATAAAGCCCTTTTTTTTGTAAAAGTCATAAAGTGCATTTACAATCACCCAGCCTGAATCCAACAATCCAACAGAGCACACATGACTACATTTCTTTCCTGTATTTCTTCTGTATGATGTCACTCCTAATTAGATAGATGTCTTTTTGTCTTGGCTGTGAAATGAACGGAAAATCGTTGGTTCCAGTGGAGTGGTGACGTTGGCAGTGTGGCCACTACAGTATGTCCACTGTATGTATTCTCCAGATGTGAGAATAGGGCGTCTGTATCCGTACAATTCATTATTAGGAGGTCCAAGGGCCCTCTCGCCTTCAGACTCTCAAAGGCACTAATGGTTTATTAGCCTGGGCCTGTCTTTTAGTTTGACTGGCACAAGTGCCTGTTCACTTAATGCAAGGCAGGCAGGCGGCATGGCTGTGTGTCGAGGTGGGAGCTGTTATTTAAGTGTCTCAGTGGTGTTAGCGACACTAAGAGCTGGGCTGATACTGATCTGCTCATTACACACTATAATCCCCCGCGCATCTCCTCCTACTACGGAACTTCTGTTTGTCACAGAGTTCAATGCACCAATCACAACGCCAGATGGGACTGACCCCTGACCTCCACTAGGAGTAAGCGGATGTCATGGACATGTTGTTGAGAGAGGTGGCTGTTTAGATGATTTGTGACCTTTACTGATTCTCACTTGCCTGGGCTTGATGGTGTTGTCTTCAAACAGGGGTGCTTATATGTTCCTCTTGTTTGTCATTCACTACAATTTTGATGAATGGGTGTCATTGGTCTGTAGTGGAGACATCAGAAGGAGACAACTGAAATTATCCTGTAAAACATTGTCAAAATTGACTTTGCCGGACCTTGGATTGCACTGGGCCTGTTGGACAAATAGGACAAGCTTCTATTATGATTGCAGTAAACACATGCTAATGTGATGGTGACCTTTGGCCACTGATTCCATGGTAACCTTGATTTCTCTCATTACTCCTAGGGGGCAGTAGTGCTCTGTCATGTCCAGCTCCATCGCTGTTATACCGTAGCTATTATACCGTAGCTATTATACTGTATCTCTGTATACGGTAGAATGACTGTCCCCTCTCACTGAAGCCAGACAGGTACAAGGCTGAAGGCTTTGCAGGAGTCTGCATGAAACACAACGCGGAACCGATAACAAAGTCCCACAAATTGACAAAGCATGATGAATTTGCGTGTCATCAAAAACTCTGTCCATCTTGTGTTAGTCGGAGGAGTCTAGCTTCCTCCACCTGCTCAATGTCTGTACCTCCAGTTGAGGTTTATTTCTAGGAGAATGTATTGAAACAACTGCAATGTATTTAAATGTTGTGATTTCACTGACTGCTGTCACATAGATCACCGTTCTAGCTAACTAGAAGTAAAAGCATTTGAATAATAATGTTCAAATGCTGCTGGCAATAGTTATTTCCTAAAGAAGACAAGTTGGCCAAACAAACTCCATTCTTATCAATTTACAAATAGCAATAATAAAAATACATGAAACTTATATAGTGCTTTTTTAAGGTAGTGGAATTACTTTAGCTTTATTACACACCTGTGGACACAATGGTTCCTGAGACTTTGGTGTAGGATACAGCCAATCGGGATGGCAGAACCGTCCGCTATACTTTTCTAAATAGTGTCCTATCAAGATGTTGTAGACCTGATTCCTTACAGATGAGCAACAATAGCCTTTCCGCATTTTCTTCTGTCAGTTACCAAAATAATAAACAGCAGCTCTTTATTATCATGTTCATCATGGCCAATTCCCTTTGTAAGGTTTGTCCGCTTTATTAGTTAAAGATTCATTGAAATATCTGATAGTTTAGAATTTACCCATCAACTTTAATTAATAATAAACTTAAACTGTATTTCCTGTCCATATAATCATGTATGCATGGTTCTCCAGAGTCTGACTCCATTGTTTTCATTAGATTTATCTTGTTTTGGTAATAGAGTATATTATCTAGTTTTTCTATTAAGTTAGGTCTCTGAATGGAAAATGTCAACCAATCAGCTGAGCAGCCGGATCTGTTTGTTTTTTGGTTAAATATATGGGTCAATAAAGATTGTGTTGTATATATCTGAATGAATAATGCATGGGAGCAATATCTAGATGTGTAAGCAGATCGCAAAAAAAGCCAAAGAGCAATCTCCAGGATATAGTTTCAAATTGTGCAAAAGAGCAGTATGTAGTTGGATATACAGTCGTGCAAAAGAAAAGCAATGTCATATGTTATGTTATAGTTCAGGATTGCGGTCTATTGAGGTGTTTTCATATCATATCATGTGGGGGGGGGGCTAAGAGCAGTCTAGTGATAGAGGCATATTTCTTAGACTTGCTGCCATGGGGAAGAAGCTGTTCTTTTGTTTTGGTCTTGATAGACCTCAGCTGTCTGCCATACTATTCAGTTCTGTTACTCGGATGGGAAGGGTCTGCATTAATCTTTGCTTCCCGCCTCAGTGACTTGGCTTCGATATATCTTTAAGAGACGGCAGGTTACATCCAATGGTCCACTCTGCAGAGTGGTTGATGCTTTGCAGTCTGTATTTATCTTTGACAGTGTACCAGACGGTGATGAGGAAGTCAGGATGGACTCGATGATGGCCAGCAATTGTGATGCAATCTAGATTCACAGCTGGGTTAGATAAACTGTTTCTATTTTTACAAAAAATAAAAACATTGAATTTCTTCTGGAAAAAAACAACATAGCTAACATATTCATGAAATATCTGGTTAGGACTGGAAGCAAGGTGCAATGTCCTGGTAATAATGAACTTATCTCCAATGTTTTTTTAAACAGTAAGGGGTTAACTGAAGCAATGGGAACTTTTTATTTGTAGTTCACAATCTGCCTGAAGCCTCTCCAGAATGACTAACAGTAATTTCTGGAATCTTGATGTTAAAGTTGTGTTTGGAATTTGAATTCCAGACTTCAGCTTTTTGGACGTTATGTAGAGGTATCTGTGTCACTTGAATATTGCTTATATCTGGGAATATCCGGTTTAAGGCTTGTTGTAGAAATCACAGTTTTTTTAGTTTTTAACAGAGGTTGGAAAGGAGAATCCCTGGAAGAGCAGTCTAAAGCCTTCACATCCTGAAAGGGCCAAGCTTGTCTCCCTTCTGACTCCAACTCTCAGTGCCATAGACACGGTTTGAAATTGCACTAGTTGTCTGGAGTCTTTTGCCTTATACTGTTTGATGATGATTTTATGGCAGAAACCAGCTGGTAAAGTTTAATTAATATTCAGTAGCTCAATCCGTGTGAAATAAACACACATTTTAGCAAACACATACAGTAAGTAAACTTAAGTAAACTAGTTTACTGGTCTAACCTGTGTGTTGTTCTACTACAATCACATATTCTTTCTGCATTTTTTAAACAGTTTCTTGAGTCAAGCTCCTTTAAATGATACTGGTCCATGGAAGTTAATTGGAATGCAGTGCGTTGCTCCAGAACTCATTATAGCTCTGTGAACCAAGCCCTACACTAAATTCAGAAAGCGTGTGGTAAACATTTTGGTATTTTACCTGGGTTCAAGTGAAAACCCTGTGCCAATTCACATTGTAACATTCAAGCAAGTGTATTTCTATTCCATTTTCTTCTCTGGAGGCTTGTCTGGTCCATGACATCCAACCACATACTAGGTCACTGCTGTACAGAGGTAATATTACAGGGGCTTAGTTGACAGGTACGCAATGCTTAATAGACTAATCAGCTAATCCGGTAGTCACACTTAAGTGTTATTACAGATTAGGTTTGATTAGGCACTTACTGATGGTCTGTCACGGTTGACTCCAGTCCTCACCTCAGCACCTCTATGCAGTTCTGTCAATAGCTCTATAGCCCTCAGGTACTACAGCACAGAGAACAGTTAGTAACACAAGAACATCAGTTAGATGGTATAATCAGAGACACTACTTTGCCTTCCACCGGAGGGATTTTTCCAGTTAGGTGTAGGAGGATAGCTGCAATTTTCCATGGTGTAAGTTATTGTCCAGACATTTGGTATAAAGTATGGGCTGGCTTTTTTGGTAAAGCTATAAAATGTGTAAACATTTGCCCACAGTGATCAACATCGATATTACGAGTATCCAACTAAGATATTATGTGGGACACTCATTTTGACTAGTCTTGCCACTATGCCCGTAGGAAAAGATTCCCTTTCTGGGATTGATGGTGGAAAAGCGCAACCTTATGCTAGAGTTAGAGCTGAATTCCTACATTCCAACTGGGGGGAGGGACCCAGTGTTGGTGTTACTCAGTGTGTCTAATGTCTAAACCTGTAAATGTGTGCATGTGTCTGGGTGGAACTGTGAATGAGTGTAAATGTGTGTCTGTGTGAATAAGAGAGTGTGTGTTTGTGTATGAGTGTTAATGTGTGAATAAGAGAGTGTGTGTTTGTGTATGAGTGTTAATGTGTGAATAAGAGAGTGTGTGTTTGTGTATGAGTGTAAATGTGTGTCTGTGTGAATAAGAGAGTGTGTGTGTGTGTGTGTGTGTGTGTGTGTGTGTGTGTGTGTGTGTGTGTGTGTGTGTGTGTGTGTGTGTGTGTGTGTGTGTGTGTGTGTGTGTGTGTGTGTGTGTGTGTGTGTGTGTGTGTGTGCGTGCGTGCGTGCGTATGTGTAATGATGGAATGAGGGAACAAAAGTCTAGCTGTCACCCTGGCGTCTCAGTGACATCGAAGGGAGAGTGGCAATGTCATGTGTTTATGCGAGGAGCCTAAAGTCTGGCTGCAGATCTTACTAGATTTCTGCAAATTACACCTTAGTTGAAGTGCTTTGGGTCTGAACCAGTAGCGGCCGCAATGACAACATAATAAAATTGCAAATCAGGAGAATCTCATTAACTTGGCAGTTGTGCAAAGATTGTGTTTTATATATTTTAGGGGAGTTTGTGGGCCTGTAGGAGGGCCTGCAGTGGCTTCTCCACATCTTGGTGAGAAAGAGGTTCCTCTCTTAACCCGAGTTCCTCCGGGGAACATCTCCCCTTGTTTAGTCAGGAAATATAATCAGCCTCCCAGTCTCCACTCACAGAGATAATGCCATTTGCTTGCTGGCACATTAATGCTAATCTTTTTATTGCAGCGACACAGAGAGAGGGAAATTAGGCCCGTGTTGCGTAGTGCTTATGTTAAGGAACCGGCAGCTTTGTGGAGCAAGCGTTAATTAAAAAATACCCACTTTGTGGTTTTTAATCATCTCAGAGTATTAACAGGCTTTGCTGATTAGAAAACAAATACAAATGAAATATAAAATTAGAGAATAAACAAATGCAATTATCTATGGAAATGAATATTGAAGTTGTTCAGATCAATCCGGTTACTCTGGGGGAGAGAGTGTAAACACTTACAGTGATTATGTTTTTTATCATCGTCCTGTAATGGCTCGTTTTTTCTATCCCAGAGAGCAGAATCTTGTCCTGCGTCAGGCTTGGTGGGGTGAGTTGTTGTAAAATGTCAGATCGCTGTCAGAGTCTTTGGTGCAGCTTCTTATGAAAAGACACACGTTTTCCTACAAATGTGTTTGTAGGCCTGTGTGTCCACATACAGTACACACACATGTGTGTCTGTCTGAATGTGTGTGTGTGTGTGGTTTTGTGTAAGTGCATGTAGGTATATGTAGGTATGCGTGTGTGTGTGTGTGTGTGTGTGTGTGTGTGTGTGTATATGCCTTGTGTGTCTCTCGGACTGTCCATCCAGTCTGAGCTTGTGTGTCTATGTGTCTGCATGCCTTGTGTAGCTGTCCCTGAATAGATGTGGTTTGGTCGACCAAGATTCGACCGATCTCTCAGACAAATCTTCAAATTAGAAATGTTACACTTAAGCCCATTAGCTGTCACATGTTAGATAAGGTCAACTTAAAAACCTAGGACAGACATCATTCACAACAAATATATATGGTTTAAAAAACAATTGATTGATTTGACACAATTTTGTAATTTTGTAATAACAGAAAACCTCAGGAAAATGGTATTAGTCGGGGGACAACAATATACCAGATAACAATGCACTAGCGCTAGCTCAACCCTGTTCACCCTGAGTGCATAAAGAAACAGTATAACAATCACTTCAAGTGATTTATCAACTTAATCACATGCATGATAATGCTGTAAGGAATGTGGTGAGTTTTGGTTCTACACAGGAAGTCTGAGTTGGGTGCACTTCCTGTGTCTGGTGATTGTTTTGTTGTTAGCACGGCTGGGGCAGGTTAGGAATCGCTGGGGCTATTTAACACGGTAGATTGGATTCCACCTTGTCAGATATTGTTTCAAGTCACGTTTTGTGTCTATGTAGGTGTGTGTTGGGTTTATTTACCGTAGTCGTTGCTTTATGTAAGCACACTTTACTTTCCATTCAGTTTAGATTTCCGTTCATTGTTAGGTGTTTGTTTTATGTTGGATTACAATAAACACCACGAGCGTGATTCTCCCCTCTGCATATGGCTCATACTGTACTCTACCACAGAGGAACGTGACAGATGCTTTAAGGAACATGTTTGTCCTGATGTTGCTGAATGCCAATAGGCTACAAAACAAAAAAATTTAATCCCAAGTCCAAATTAAAAAGATGTTTCACTTGCAGAACAGCATAGTGTGTCAAGTAAACAGCGCACCCTGGAGACTATTCTTTTAGAACTAATGCTCTTCCAGATGTTGGAGAACACATATCACAGACTACTGGGGGACTGTTTGCTACAGAGACAGACAAAAATTATAATACCAATAAATGGTATAAACTTAATTTTTGCCTTGGCCTTAAATACTACAATTTTTTTAGAAATAAAATTTCTTATTAATATATAACCACATTCAATTTCAGTAACAAATTATTTTTTTAAATGATGCAGGTGGGAATCTGATTTTACATGGACTTAGTTGACCACCAACTGCCCCAAAAATGTATTATTTGTCTGAATTGGTCTACGCCCTCAACATGCCTGGTGTGTGTGTCTAAATGCCATCCAGTGTGTGTTTGTGTGTGTGTGTTTGGTGGGGGGGGGTCTATGTGTCAACATGCCTGGTGTGTGTGTGTGTGTGTTTGGTGGGGGGGGTCTATGTGTCAACATGCCTGGTGTGTCCGTCTGTATGTGAGTGTGTACTGTATATGTGAGTGTGTGTGCGTGCGTGTGTGTGTGTGTGTGTGTGTGTAAGAGCGTAATTGTGTTTTCTGTTTTGGAGGATTTTCCCTCTTCCATCTCAAGCCTTTGAAACGCCTTATGTTACTGCACAGCAGTAATGACAAAGTCATTACAAAAGAGTCTTTAGTTTCTGCCCTTCAAAGCTACATGAATATTCCTGTTGACCAAGACGGGTGGATGTTGTACACAAGGATGTACATTGTCTCTGGCAGCCAGTATGGATGATGTCAGAGATGTGTGGCATGGCTCCGTTCCCTACAGGATGCCCTTTGTTAGTCGTGGTTTGGGCTTGGATGTGTAGATGATGCTCACTAATTGATTGGAATCTTAAGCAAAGCATTAAATTATAATGCCTCACACGCCAAAGGCATACAACAGTGGTGCTGTTAATCAGTCCAAATGGCAGCTTGAGGTTTGGTCAAACGATGATAATGATTAAATATCTGTATTTGAATTATGAGATACTAAACAGAATTGGCATGGACTTAGACTGAATTTCCCCAAACCTAAATGCTAAACATCATATGCATGGGTGATAAAGTCATTTGCAAAGGGGGTAATGACGTAATTTGTGATCAGCATGATGGACTATTGTGAGATGGTTGTTGAGAGATGGTAGATCTGTCGAGAATTGGAAAGACTTTAGGTTTGCCTAGCAACAGCATCAGTGGAAGGACCTTGGTTTGGACACATCTGAATTGGCTGCACTTTGGCCATGTGAGGTAAGGTCCATGACAGGGTAAGGTCCATATGAGGCAGGGTCCATGAGAGCCAGGGTACCTTAGTGACAGGGTCCATGAGAGCCAGGGTCCATTAGTGACAGGGTCCATGAGAGCCAGGGGCCATGAGAGCCAGGGGCCATGAGAACCAGGGTCCGTTAGTGACAGGGTCCATGAGAGCCAGGGGCTATGAGAACCAGGGGCCATGAGAACCAGGGTCCATTAGTGACAGGGGCCATGAGAACCAGGGTCCATTAGTGACAGGGGCCATGAGAACCAGGGTCCATTAGTGACAGGGGCCATGAGAGCCAGGGGCCATGAGAACCAGGGTCCGTTAGTGACAGGGGCCATGAGATCCAGGGTCCATTAGTGACAGGGGCCATGAGAACCAGGGTCCGTTAGTGACAGGGGCCATGAGATCCAGGGTCCATGAGATCCAGGGTCCATGAGAACCAGGGTCCATTAGTGACAGGGGCCATGAGAACCAGGGTCCATTAGTGACAGGGGCCATGAGAACCAGGGTCCATTAGTGACAGGGGCCATGAGAACCAGGGTCCGTTAGTGACAGGGGCCATGAGATCCAGGGTCCATGAGATCCAGGGTCCATGAGAACCAGGGTCCATTAGTGACAGGGGCCATGAGAACCAGGGTCCATTAGTGACAGGGGCCATGAGAACCAGGGTCCATTAGTGACAGGGGCCATGAGAACCAGGGTCCGTTAGTGACAGGGGCCATGAGAACCAGGGTCCATTAGTGACAGGGGCCATGAGAACCAGGGTCCGTTAGTGACAGGGGCCATGAGATCCAGGGTCCATGAGATCCAGGGTCCATGAGAACCAGGGTCCATTAGTGACAGGGGCCATGAGATCCAGGGTCCATGAGATCCAGGGTCCGTTAGTGACAGGGGCCATGAGAACCAGGGTCCATGAGATCCAGGGTCCATGAGAACCAGGGTCCATTAGTGACAGGGGCCATGAGAACCAGGGTCCATTAGTGACAGGGGCCATGAGAACCAGGGTCCATTAGTGACAGGGGCCATGAGAACCAGGGTCCGTTAGTGACAGGGGCCATGAGAACCAGGGTCCATTAGTGACAGGGGCCATGAGAACCAGGGTCCGTTAGTGACAGGGGCCATGAGATCCAGGGTCCATGAGATCCAGGGTCCATGAGAACCAGGGTCCATTAGTGACAGGGGCCATGAGATCCAGGGTCCATGAGATCCAGGGTCCATGAGAACCAGGGTCCATTAGTGACAGGGGCCATGAGAACCAGGGTCCATTAGTGACAGGGGCCATGAGAACCAGGGTCTATGAGAGCCAGTGTCCATGAGATCCAGGGGCCATGAGATCCAGGGTCCATGAGAGCCAGGGTCCATTAGATTCCCAGATATAAGGCACGGTCCAGGGTCGTGGCGGGTGAGGCCGGGCCAGGAGAGGCGTTCATTATGTGGGTGTGAGGAATGCTGGGGCAGCTGGACAGCTCTGGTAGGGTCATCACCAGCATAATGGACCAGTGTTCTGCTCCACAGTCGGACATAACCTACAGTCTCCAGATGCAAGCCATGCCCGACCCGTTGGACTATAAGACTATGGCCACACAGATAGAACTCACTCCAGATCAGGGTGGTTTAGTCATCTGAGCTATGTGCTAATTGCACTGTAGTTATTGTGTGTAATACTCGCCACAGTAGGTGTTGTTGTTTGGTTTGGTGACAGTTAAGCCTGTTACTCTGAGCTTAGGACTTTTCTCCATTTGATTTGAGGGGAGAGTGTGGGCTCATTAGTTGAGTAGTGAGAGGTAGAAAATGAGGGGGGCTAATTGAAATGTTGTCTGACTGATGTGATGGCCCAATCGCTGTGTCTGGTCTGGCTCTCCATTTAATTGACATTTGTGATCTCAGCCAGGCAGGAGACTGACTGGGACTGTGGCACCGATCCCATAAGACCATGTAAAACAACTGCCCATGTTTGTTTGGCTGTTGTGTTGAGCACTCCACTCACTAGTTCACCCCAGAGACAATCAAGACCTCTGAGATTACAATGTCCAATTATCAGATGAAATGAAATCCGGGGGGGGGGGCATGACTCCAGACTACTCTTCTGTGCCCTTAACGCAACCCATGTTCTGTCCATCTTTGGGCGTTCCTGTTCCGAGGCTTGACAGCCGAGCCTGCCACCACCCCAATGGTTTGACCCCCGGGCAGTGGCCCGTGGGACCCTAACAGCTCAGTGTGAGAACGGTTCTGCCAGCCTGTCACCTCTGTCTCACCCGGTTCTGTCAGGACTGCTGCTAAGGCTGTGCTGCTTGATTGCGTGGTGTTGCCTTCCACGCATGGCGGTTCTATGTAACCTTGGGCTCCGTAATGTTCTCCTTCTGTCACAGCCACAACCTGCTCAATAACACATGTGGTTTCACCTCCACATAGCTAAATTATGTTTTTTTTACCTTCCTTTCTCCGAACAATGTCGAGCCTCGGTTGAATCAGTACACTGTCGTCTGCATGTGGAGGGGTTTTAGGGTAGGAGATACGTGTATATTGAGTAGACTGGAGGGTTCAATTGGAAGTCAATAGTGTTGATGTTGCTCTAGAATATTGGTAAAGATGTTGGCCTGCATTTGACCCTGCGAACAGCTCAGTTTGTGTTAGAAGGACCACTATGTTTTGGATATCATTGTTTCTTTGATTGCCCTGGACTGTTTACACTTAGAGCCTTATAACACTATGACATAGATAGTTAATCAGAGACATAATTGACATAGTGATTTACCTGAGAGAGAGTTGTGGCTTAAATAAAGGGAAACTTGACCAGCCCCATACCTGTATCTCCTCTCGTCATAGGCTGAGGTAGCCTAGATACACAAGGAATTTACAGTAGCTACATGGCCAAAACTACCTTATACAACCTCAGGAAAATGTTTGCCCATTTTAACTTGCATTTAACAATCGTATTAATTGTTTTCTTTTATTAATTTCATTGATTGGGAATTTCCATCGGGCATATTAATACTTTATCTTGGTTCGTGGTCAGTTTCTAAGCACTTTGAACCGTATTAGATAAAGTAATCTAAATGTGTTTATCTGAAAGTATAAAAACAAAGTTTAGATGAACAAAGCAGGGCAGCCAGTATCTCAACATGTCCTGTCAATAACAGTTTTTGATGACTGTGTGGTGTGTCATCATACCATTTGAATTCAGAATCATATTTTCAGAACATCAATACTCCTGGTTAGAAAGTCTTAATTGCATAACTTTAGGATTACATCAACAGTATTGGTCGACAAACTAGAGTTATCTAAAGTAATGCTACTAAAAATAAACTGTGTAGAATAAGGTCCTCTATAGTTTTTACTTAAAAAAGAGTGCTATATGATGCTTCAGGATAGTGTATAAAAAATGTACTGGCTTTTGTATAGTTCTAAACAATTCATGATATATATTGTGGTGTTTGTTAAATGCAGACTCAAAACTCTTTGGTCTTATTCAAAATACAGGAGTTTCATTGAGATAAGCAATTTTTACACTGTTTTGATGAGTTTGTTTGTGGAACTCATTTTGTAATACTCTTATCTGCTAATTGTGTTATACACTGGTTTGCCAAGTAGATTTTTCAAACCACCACAACACCTAGGCTAGATGGAATGTTTTTCTGATGAGGTTGTTGAGATTGGGGCTGTGTGATCGACACGGAGATATTATTTCCACCATATTCTCAGCAGTTGAAATGGAACCTGGAGGGGACAATTACACCTGGAGTACTGGGAATGGATTTTAATTTGTGCTGTAGAGCAACACACTGCCCATAAAATTGTCTTTAGACATACATTATTAAATTCAATAACATGCAATGCGACTAGAATGTATGATGTGCTCATATGTATTTGAGCAACAATGCGAGACCGATAAGATGAAAGAGAAATGAGAATAGTTGGGAAATGCGAAGTGAGTCTGTAGCCAGTGGGCTGATTTTAAAAATAGACTTTAGATTGGCGAGGATAGAAAACAGTGTGCCGGGTTCGGGTGGGGGAGGTGGGTTCTGGGGTTCGAAAATTGAGAAAACTGAGTGTTTCTGTCCCTTCAAGGTCTGAGCACAGACACTAAACACTCCACACTGCCAGGGAGGGGGAGAATAATTAACATAAGAACAGATCCAACCAATCACAGCCAGGGAGGGGGAGAATAATTAACATAAGAACAGATCCAACCAATCACAGCCAGGGAGGGGGAGAATAATAAACATAAGAACAGATCCCCCGACCAATCACAGCCCAGGAGTGGAAATGCCGGGATTGGGCAGGAACTGGAGGGGGGTGTCAGGTTACTGCGCATTCCTCCCTCCCCTGGACATAGAGAGAGAGAGGGAGTTGAGAGAGAGAGAGAGATAGAGAGAGGGAAGTAAATGGGACATTCTCATTCTTGCCCTCTGAGATCACAGTGCCGGAGAATGTGTTAGGATCTGCCCAGTCTTTCTGCCTGGGAGCGAGACAACAGGGAACTTTTACTGGTGGCCAGACACAGGGTTCGTTTCCTGGGCTACATCTCTGTTACTCCCACAACAGGGCTGAAAATGAACTATCTGGTAGGTGTGGAAAGTCTGTCTTTGTGTTTGCTGTTTTCATTGCTGTGAGAATGCTTTGGTCAGGACACACTAAATTCCCCAGCTGGGAAATTCTTATCATCAGTTAGTTCTCAGTTGGAGTCTGTCTTCTACTATGTCTTATTGTGACAGAATTGTTAACGTGTTGTGTGTTTTAAGCAGAAGGACTTGTTAAGTTCAGATTTTACATACAAACGGCAATAAGGAGACTAGCAACAAGATACCAAAGCTTATTTTTTTTTTTAGTTTAGTTCCTAAACAAGGCCTAGTGTTCTTTGATGATGTCCAGTATGTTTTGTATACGCCGCTGTCCTCTAAAAGTGGGAGAGTTGAATGGCTTTAGACACAGTTAAGAGAAAAGGCTTTGGAGCAGCCAGGACTGAGAGACATGAACCCTGCTGCACTGCTGACTCAGGAGAAAGTTGAAAGATTAAGGTGGTCTGGAGAGAGAAAGAAGTGGAGTGGCCTGCCGCTGGAGTCTTGGCAGCACTAGCAGTTCCTTGCTATTGTTTGAAAGTGTTGGCATTGTCAGCTTCTAGTTGTGTAATTACACATGGGTTTGGTATTTGGTTGATATAACCATATTGTATGTCTGTCTGAAAGGTTTATGGTTTTAAGCATCTCAGCTTTGGGACCAACCCTCTGGGGAGTCCTAGGATATTCCTCTAGTCTGACTCCTGGCCTGGGGATTCACACGCACATTAGCCTGAATGTAATTACCCAATCAGCTAACAGCACTGACATTACCATATATGCATTTAAGATGCGGGTATCTTTCCCCTGCTGTCTTGAATTTGCACTGTCTAATTGGTGACTGTGATGAAGATATGTAGATGGACGGTTTAGCCTACATGTTTCTCAGAGATGTTTAAATCCCAGGTCTGCCTTGGTAACCATTCCTTTGCACAGTTCCAACTTGACAATGCAGTAAATACTTCGTAACATCTTAGCTATCTGGTTGCTTTATGAGAATGAGGGGGTTAATAATGGCAGGAAATGATGCTGGTATATAAATAGATGTAGTGGATTCCCACCATGCAATAGTTGCTGTCAGGTTTAGTCAGGCCTTTACTCAGAACAGGAGAGTTCGTCTGTGTAACCCAACACCTCAGCACAGTCTCCCTAGCAGTCTGAATCACCTCTGACTGACTCACCTCCCCTCTGGGTGCTGGGGCGGAATTCCTCCTCGTTTCCCCCATTGGGAGGCCTGTCAGCGCTCAGCTAAACCCCTCAGTCCATCCTTCTCTACCCTCCGAGGGACTAGAAGTGTCACAGAGCGTGTGGTTGTAGTGAGACCAGGCACCGGGCTGTTCTTCAGTCTCAGAGTAGCGGGTCAGCAGACACAGGGCGGCTCACTAGACGCTGGTGAAACAGTCACACATGAACAACTCACTGAGTCACTGAGTTTCAGGTTGAGGTTAAAAACAGATTATATCAAAACATAGTTGTGTGGAACACACCAGCAAACGTAAACACGGGAGGGTGTGTGAGTGACGCAAGACTGTTCGGCCCACAAATGATTATGCAGAATTTGTTCTGTACGGTTATGCTGTTCTTTGTTGTAAATGTGCTATTATGTTGATACTAAACATTATAATTTATTGGTGTTTGTCAGAGAGATGTATCTCTAAGCAATGCTACAGAGAAAACTACAGGTTTGTGGCTGGCTGTGCTTCTTTGAGTCTAATCTCCTAAACACAGTGCTCCCAGTCCCTTCCCCAGCAAGCTCTGACGGTATCTCTCTCTCCTCCCACTGCAAACAACAAGGCCTGAAGGCACATGTTTTCCACTGAAGTCAGGCCGCACCCTCCCCAGGGCACCTGCTTTATGTGGGGGATATTAGCCTTTACGGGAGGAACAGAGCCAGAAAACGAAATAATTCAGATAAGAAACGTGTGGTAGAGCGAACACCTAGCTACTCCTACATCTGACTTATTTGATTCTGTAGACAGGAATGGGTTTCCAGCTCTGTCTGATCTAGTCACCATAGCACTGGGCCAGCCTTTACTGTCTCGTAGCCTATCAGGTCTGATGCCATCAGAGACTTGTGCCAGGGAATGTTTTTGCCAATGGAAACAAAACATATATCCACTGATCTGGTATCTAAACTGATTTGACGAAGGTCAAAAAGGCGCTCGAATTCTGTACTTGGAGAATCTACTCTTCTGTAGGTTTTTGCTCCAACCACAATTATGACCTAATTATCCGGTTTACCAGATAATTATTAGAATCAGGAGTGCTAGATTTGGGTTGGACTGAAATCCCACAGAATGGAAATGCCCCAGGAGTGGGAAAGAGCCCAGAAGTGTAACTGTAAAGTATACGCTAGCATGAAGTCTATCCAGATACAGCTGACCAATTTGCACCTTATATGTGTGGTTCAGTGCACGTGAAATATATCAGAATGCTCTGAAATTCTTGGCTTTATCTCTCACACCAAACCACTGGAATGCTGGTCAAAGGTCACAATGACGTTTATCACTGTGAAAATGAATTGTACTTTCACTGTTATCCCTCTCATTTTAGGATTTATTCTTGGGTATTCAGAAAATTCTGAACACGTTTTCACCATTGCTACTGACTGTGTTGTGGATGAGGAAAGAAAGTGGCTTGTTTGGTTGTAGATAAGAGACATCAGGGTGAACAATGTGTTCTGTTCCTTCTAGTGCACTACCGCTACTTCTTAGCTAGATTTCTTACGTTATTGATTGATAATGTAATTCCTTGTCTGGGTGAAGTTCTACTGCACCCTCGTCAGGAAGTCTGTCTCTCTTGTACAGTGGGTGGAGCTCCAGCACTTTTTAGTAGCCTAATCCTACAAGAGCCAGATTTGTTCGTACCGTCGTTTAAACTTGACTTGACGGTGAGAAGGGTTTGAAGTTTTTTGTGTTTTATTTATGTTTTTTTCTATTGTGTTTTTGACGTGACATTCATTAAAGAAGGGCAGCCATTGTATTAGGCTTTAGAATGAATGTGTATTTCTTTGAGAGCCTTTAATTGACGTGGCCTAGATATTGAAGCTGACGTCCATAGTCGTTTGTAAGTATAGTAAGTTCATTGACTCCTATTATATAAATGCTCAAAAGGGACTATTTAGGGCAGAAATTGTACATACTCAATGGGTCTGTTTTGTGTGGTGTGTTTGGTGTAGCTCATGTTTGTGTTTTGTGTGGCAAAAGGGGGTGTCACCTTTGGAATGTGAGTTAAGTGGTGATGTCGATGGAGGATGTGGAATGTTGGTGTTAGTGGGCCTCTGAGATCTGGAGCGAATGTGAGACGGGTCAGGGCTCGCCTTGAGAATACCTAAGACCTGATCCTGAGGTGTTGCACAAACGCACATCTTCAAAGGGATAAGAACACTTCATCCTCAAACAATGTCATGAAGAAACACATTTACTTACCTCGTTAAATTAATATACATGATATACTGAATACAAAGCATACTGAATACAAAACAAATTTAGGGGTAATTCTACAACTCTGTCAGTTCACTTCCTGTCAGAATCAGGATTCATTTTGACAACCATGTGGTTGCTGGGTTGCCTCTCTAACCGGTAGGCTACAGTTTGCTAGTTTCTGTTATGGTTAATTGTCAAATGTCCTGTTCTTTAGCATTCTGTTCCATAGGTTTTAATATTAGCCTGCAGCTATCCCCTCTGTGACTACTGCAGCGTATTGTTCAGATTATTTTCTTACAGATGGTCCCTTATGGGCCGCTCACTGGCCTTTTTATGAGGTAGCCACTTAATTATTGCTTGCTACCTTGTGGGAAGGCACAAATGTCTCAGCAGTAACAGCAGCGTCAGAACACTGTTTCTGTGTCACAGCAGTAGCTGTCTCAACAAGCCACAACAACATCCACATTGAACAGACTGAGTCACATCTCCATTCATTAACTTTGTCCCTGTTTGTCTGCCTGGCAACAGCCAGACAGACAGCCAGACAAGAGTGGCTCTGATGCCCCTGTCTTATACTAAGTTTTCTCCTTGTTAGTGAGTAGGTCTGGGTCTTATACAGCTGTCTTTAACATAGGTCATTTTTGCTGTAATTGCAGTTTGATTCTGGCTTCTATATTGCTGTGGGCATCAGTGATTAGTCATAATCCAGGTGCTAGCATGTAACCTAGCCCCAGGGGAAGGGAGACTTCTCTGAAATACCCCCACACGGACGAGTCTACATTTTGTAAACTAGTGGGATTGTTAGGAAAGGTTCAGGTGATTAATGTCCTTTAAGTAGCAGATATGGCATTTGTTTTCAACAAATAAAGCTGTTTGAGGACTGTGTTGCTGTTGGATGATGAGGCCATGGAGACAGAAACAGCACAATGCAGAAACAGCAAAGTGTTGTTAGTGAAAGAGATGTCTTATGGCTGTCATGCTTTGTGAATTGAGGAGGGAGGGGGACGTCTCTGTGCCCAAGTTCCTGTGTCCGTGGGACAAATACACAGTTTCGGACAAATCACACACACACAAACTCTCGTCACTAAACCACTGTTTGTCTCACGGGGTCACTTTTGAGGCAAAAGACAAAGGCCACCCTGCACTCTCACACACACACACACACACACACACACACCCGCTCCCTGCCATCCCCTCCACTGACCTGTCTGCACTGAGCGAGCTCAACCAGCTGCCACATTACTTCCTGCTCAGTGGCTGTCTGAATGAACACTGCACCTCTTTCCTTTCCTCCAACTTCCTGTGGATCTCTCCCCTTTCCTGTCCAGCACTACTCTGTTCCTAGTTCTCTCCCTGGCTTCTTTGGAATGGTCTTACATGTACTGTATAAGCACTTCTTTTGACCAGGGACCCTTTGAAATGCAAATCCGTTGACGTTTAGGCCTCTGTATAATGAATTAGCTTAGACTTCTTTCCCTCCTTTTCTCAGCACATCTTTTAAATGCGGTGATAATTAAATATGTCTATAGGGGCATTGTGGAAAGCTTTGAAATTCTGTTAGCACAGGTATCACCGTGATGGAGTCTTAGCAGTGCTGGGGTCAGAGTTTAGAAAACGTCTGTTTGAGTTGTCAGGCTTCTACCAAAAACAAAGGAAATAGACTAGGGAACAGAGACGGTCAGGAGTTATTGGCTACTTGAACATGGTCAGTGTTCGCACAACAGATTCAAATGAGCCTGTGTGGTTTTGACTAGAGAGCTGGAGGTTGGCAGACTAGAAACAGGTTGTTACCTAACATCTGCGCAGCAAAACATGTTTTTTTAAGTCAAATCGTACAGGTCAGCAGTCAGCCAGCTGCCACACTCAGTTTACTCAGACAGTTTACTTTTAGTTTCTAGACAATGATTTCTTATTATTTTCAATTGTGTGCGTATGTGTGTCTGTCAATAACTGTATGTAGTTTATTCCATGTTAGTCATCTAGTTATTGACTCATTCCGATCCGAAAAGCACATGGAAACAGGAAGAGATTTGTGGGTTATACTGGGCAACATTTCAGTTTTAGTTAATAGGGGCAAAGTTCAAATTTGTGATGTCATCAGTCCTCTCTGTCCACTCCCTCCAACAGGAAATTATTTTATGGCGGAGAGAAGAAAAACATGGCCATCAAAGGAATCTCTTTCTCTGTAGTCCCTTTTTTGAAGAGAGAAATGGAGGGAAAAGATAAAGAAAGTTGGTATGAGAATGGGAGGGGATAACAGATTGCTAAGTAGCTATGAGGCACCAGCCTGCCTGGATTTCTACCCCATTCTCATGTAGCAGAATCATATATATACTTCGGCCTGTTAGAGGCAATACTCCGGGACATGCATCTGTCTGTCCACGTAGAGTGCAATCAATGAATCCATTAAAAGCAATAGATTTGATATCCCTGGTGGTAGATGAACAATCACTCAGTGTGGCTAAATATCTAAGCACTGCTTCAGTCAATCTGTTGTGTGTGTGTGTGTGTGTGTGTGTGTGTGTGTGTGTGTGTGTGTGTGTGTGTGTGTGTGTGTGTGCGCATGTGTGTGTCTGTCTGCATATGTGTGAGTGTGTCTGTATGTATGTGTGTGTCTGCATCTGTGTGAGTGTGTCTGCATCTGTGTAAGTGTGTTTCTGTCTCTTTGTGAGTGTGACTGTCTATTGTATGTGCTTGTATCTGTGTGAGTGTGTCTAACTGTATGGGTGTGTGTCTGTATGTATGGATGTGTGTCTGTGTGTGTGCTTGTGTGTGTCTGTATGTGTCTGTCTGTATGTGTGAGTGTGTCTAACTGTATGGGTGTGTGTCTGTATGTATGGATGTGTGTCTGTGTGTGTGCATCTGTGTGTCTGTATGTGTCTGTATGTATGTGTGAGTGTGTTTGTCTGTATATCTCTGTGTGTCTGTCTGCATCTGTGTGAGTGTGTCTGTATGTGTGTTTGCGTGAGTGTGTCTAGCTGTCTCTGTGTGTGTGTGTGTGTGTGTGTGTGTGTCTGCGTGAGTGTGTGTGTGTGCGTGTGTCTGTCTGTCTGTCTGTCTGCCTGTCTGCCTGTCTGCCTGCCTGTCTGCCTGTCTGTCCGTCTGTCTGCCTGCAGGTGTGTGTGTTCATGTGAGTGCTTCTGTTTAGCATGTGTTGAGCCTGCTTGGTAACATTTCAGACAGCTTTGACCAACACTGTGCCACTCAGGCCCTATAGGAGGTTGTGTATGTGTGGCTGCGTGCGTCCAGAGCCTCTTCAGCCCTGACGGGTGGTAGAGCTGAGGAGCGGCAAGCAGGACAAACAGGCCATTGATCCGAGGACTGGGAGATAGGCCCTAACTCTGTCTCCGCTACAATAATACACAGTACAGCATTCATCACTACTCCAACTCCCAGCTCAGTCCCGGTAGACACTACCGGAGATGCATCACAGCACAGCTCACTGGGACACCTCCAATTCCCAACATTCACTGGATGTAGAAAACTAATAATGCTAGAACAGTGTCCGGGTTGTCCGGGTTTAGCAATAGGTCAATAATTGGCCATGTCAGGCAGAGTGTTAATACTGGGCCAGACACTATCGGTCCTCATGACACAGACAAGCAGGGTAGATTGCTTACCTCGCTGAGATTCAGATGCACAACGAATACTTGGAATATTTTTATTTTATGCCTGAGCCTTATGTTTAAGACACAAGGGGGTGTTATAAGCATATGTTGCCAATAAACCACAGATCAGGGCTGTTTATCAGCCTGGATACATATACAACAACCACTGTGCCTTTCAAGCTGGTTATGTAATTTTAAGTAAAACACTCTGTCGTATACCACAGTGCTTATCCAGCCGTATTCAGGGGTTTTAATGGGGTTTAGACCCAACAGAGGCAGCACACAGACATAATCTGCAGACTGAGCTTGGGGCTGGTGACTGAAAGAGACGGGAGAACAAGCTGGACTTTTGGGTTGTTAATGATCGGCCTGCGTCCTGTGGCATTGCTTATGGCTGTAATCCTGAGTGCTGAATGGATGGATAGATATATAGTGGCAAGAAAAGAGAGGCCCTGCTGATTAAGGCAACATTGACTCTCTCTATTGCCAGTCAATAAATCAGGAAGCAGATGTACCTCACAATTAACCAATTAGATGTAGTTAATGTGTGTGTGTGTGTGTGTGTGTGTGAGTGAGCTCTGGCCAAATTCCCGCCGTTGGTGTACCAGTCTGTAGCAGCGCCAAGAAAGGTGGAGTGAGAGAAGTTATTGTTCAGGGACGCACTTCAAATATTGGTTTAGTTTCAAAGCGTCCCGGGTGAGTGGGTGGCTGTGTTTGCTGTGGGCAACTAGATGGTGCCAGGATCACTCATTTCAATGTCATGAAAAGCCTCTAGCCTGGCTGTGGGGTCAGCTAGTCCTTAAGCCAGAACATGGGACAGTCCAATGTTATGGAAGGAAGTGTTCTTCTTAACATTTGGATACAACAACAACATATTTCTGGAGATTGGTTCAACAAACCTTCTGTATCTACTCTTTAAAGGCAACTCAGCTAACAAACTTACAATCTTTCTCCTCGTTTTTGCAGAATGTGCTGGCCAAGGCCCTGTATGACAACGTAGCTGAGTCTCCAGATGAGCTGTCTTTCCGGAAGGGCGACATCCTGACGGTCCTGGAGCGGGACACCCAGGGTCTGGACGGATGGTGGCTCTGCTCTCTGCATGGACGCCAGGGCATCGTCCCCGGCAACCGCCTCAAAATCCTGGTGGGCATGTACGACAAGGCGGGGCAGCAGTCCCCTCTCCCCCAGACCAGCCCTGCCCAGACCCAGAGCCCTAACCAGCTGGGCTTCCCATACAACAAGCCCTCCCCCTCCTCCCAGTACACAGCAATGCACCCTGCCTTCTCCAACCCAGGCCCGGTCCCCGCCCTACCTGAAAGCATCTACATGATGCCTCCCAACCACGGCCTGTACCAGACCCCAACGGGTCCCCAAGCCCCACCAAAGGCCCCCATGCTCACCCAGAAGAAGTACCACACTCCTGTTGATGTCCAGGACATTTACCAGGTGCCCCCCTCTGCAGGAGGGCCTGGTTCTGGACAAGATATCTACCAGGTTCCTCCTTCGCTGAGCCAGAGTCAGGACATCTACCAGGTTCCCCCCTCCATAGAGAAGAGAGGCTGGGACACCAAACCTCTAGGAAAGGTGAGGGAAAAAAACACTGTCTTGCATTCACGTTCCACAACACTGTCCTCTGAAACCATACATAGGCTTTTGTTAGGAATTTAGATTCTCATTGTCATCTGACCTCATCCTGGCTGGGAAATGTTTGGAATCTTAGCAACTTCCTGTTATTGTTGCTCCCCCACGTCCTCCAGTCTGGCTGTTGGCTCTCACTCTCAACAACAGCTCAAGGTTTCCTGTTTTTTTTCTAAAGCCACAGGGGTGACAGGAAAGAAAAAAACAAGGTTAACGCAATAGCCAAGATTAAGAGGGTAACGAAAAGAGCGGGGAACACATTGGAATAAATAATGGCGTGTTTAATAATTCAGGTATCTATCTCCTGGGGCTGGTTGAGTAAGCGTTCTGCTCCATTGGCAGCAGGCTGGTGGTAGCACTGTGAGTCCTGGCTGGTGTTCTCCAGGGACTGTCCTCGAGGCCTACCTTTGTGCTCAGAGCCATGTGTGGGAGCAGCGCTGATAAGTGAAGTGCGATGACGATGATGATAATGGGCCAGTAAGGCGCACCTGGTCCCTGCAGGAGGGTGTCTCTTCTCATCTCACCAGGCTACTGCTATTGCTTTAAAAATACTATAATATTGTAGCCATTCTATGCATATCTGATGTTTTGTCTGCTGCTACCAGCAGGGCTCTCTGAGGGCCAAAGCCTGTTGGTCAATACCCTTAGAGGGAGATCTTAAAGAGAGAGAGACTAGTAGGCCTCAATAAGGCCTGAGATGACTAAGCCATTGGATTGTACAGTAGTGAGTGACTGACAGAACCAGGAAAACACGACCTTTTGTTTCCCCCTGCTGTGTGTACTATGATTCATCCCAAATGATCAGTGGGTGCATCAATCAGCCAGAAAAGAGGAGAATAACAGCTGTAGAAAAAACTGACTGGTAGAAAAACGAAACAAACACACATGACGTGTGAGACATCGACGAGAGGACTGATGGGATTGGGAGATGAGTCCAAGGCCAGGACTGACACAGTGTTGAGGCAGAGTGTTAGTGATAGGACTATCAAGAGACTCCAGGACAGAACAGGGTGTTTTCAAATGTTCCGTTGGATGATTCTAGAGCACTGCCTCAGTATTGTGGAATGTTGTATCCGTCATCCACCAGTGTCTGTCCTCGAGTCAGTACGGCAGGGAACAGAGGGGCTACGGGAGCATCACAGCGTCACACCAAAACAGAGGTCATGTGACTCCTGAGTGACTGGCAGGAGCCAAAAGGCCAAACATGATGGTCAAGTGTTTGTGGTTTTAAGGCTCAGTGATGCATTAGTTGTCGGAACTGGACCGCGCAGGTTCTTTAATGAACCTATTTACCTTGTGAATGCCCTTTATTGTTACTATGTGTCCTTGTGCCCATGCTACACCCACCCCCACCCCCCCACCCCCCTTCCTCAGCATGCTCCACCCCCACCCCCCCTTCCTCAGCATGCTCCACCCCCCCCCTTCCCCCACATGCTCCACCACTGCCACTTTCTCATTACGAGATAAGGAGTTGCTGCTGAGAGCGGACATGACGGACATAGAGTCAACACACACTCACAAACTCAAATCTCTCACACACACACCGGGGTGAAAACTAATTAGGGAACGATGAAAAACCCAGGCATTGTCTGAGCTTTCGTGTCTGCTTAACTGGAGGAGGTAGAGGCGGGTACAAAGGCACAGTTGTTACATACAACATTTGGCAACACATCTGAAAAAAACCCACTGCTTAGCACGGGTCCAACCCTCCCTCAATGGCCTTGTCGGCTGTGTCAGAGAGTTCTGGTGCCAGCTTGGTTTTTTAAGCAGGCCAACCCCCTGAGCCTTTTACTCAGGGACAACCGAGAACATAAGTGCGGGGTGTGTGGGGGAGAGGGGGGAATTAGCTGCTAACAATCCCCTGTTGGCACTGGAACCTCCTTCAGACGGGCTCCTTTAAAGGAGAGCAGGGGGCTCCCTGATCCCAGTCAGCTGTGCACGCCAGCCTGGCATGGGGTCAGGGGACAGGGCTGTATGTAACTACATCAAACAGGATATCTGAGGAGGGGAGTGGCGGCACGCGGCGTTCAATGTCCTGGCACACTCCTTCAAGAGGCTGGAATTCTCGCCCTTATTCTCGGGCCCTTATTCTCGGGCCCTTATTCTCGGGCCCTTATTCTCGGGCCCTTATTCTCGGCCCTTATTCTCGGGCCCTTATTCTCGGGCCCTTATTCTCGGCCCTTATTCTCGGGCCCTTATTCTCGGCCCTTATTCTCGGGCCCTTATTCTCGGCCCTTATTCTCGGGCCCTTCTTTTCGGGCCCTTATCCTATTTCTCTCCCATTCCACACTACAACCAACTCCATGTTTTTCTCATTTTGTTATTTAGGGGTACCCAGATGCCCCAAACAACCCTCACTTTTCCTTCAAACCATGACAACAGCTTGGCCTTGACGGGGAAAAAACAAGTAAACAATTGAACAATGTTCCTGGTCTGGTTCACAGGACGGACACCAAACCTGAGTGGCCCCAGTAAACATCCAGCATCATAAGGGCTCAACACTTTCTCTCAAACCCACAGGATCACACAGGATATGTTTTGTCTGTAGGGGGGGTTCTGTTAGAGGTCACAGCCTTGCTCTTGTACAGATCTAGGCCAATCCATTGATTTCCTCATTATGCTAACTGCTCAGCCAATAGTGGCCTGAGAGTTGCACCCCACTGAGTCTGACACGGAATGACATTCACTTGGGCAGGAGCTGCTCTCTGTGAAGTGTTTCAAAGTACACTGTCGTGACACGTTAAGAGAATCCCAAGCCCTGTTACTGCCAAGAAAAAGGAAAAACATTTGGCTGAACGAGATTGAACAGATCTGTCCAACCTTTTGAATTAACAGTGTATTCATTTATATATACTTGTCTACAGTGTGTTGGCACTAAGACATTAGCAGCAGATCCTTCATCGTGAATCGGACTTGTTTGTCCAGCACAGCCCACAGATTGGACTCTTCATCGTGTTCATAAAAACATCCCCGAACAATAAACGATATCAAAAGAAATTATATCAAGACAAAGACAAAACTGAATGCGGCACAATAATCGTTTTAGCTCAGTCACTTTCGTCGGGGGGGGGGCATAATCGCAATTGATTATTCAGTTAATAACATCAGCAGGCCGTGATGTCACATAAGCATCATTACATGTCCTCTGTGACTTGTGCCACAGTAGACCTGTCGGTTCAGATCTAGACTGAATAGTATTTGTTGCCCCCACATATTGAGGGGACATATTTGGTGCCCAACACCCTGCCGCCGGTTTGTGGTTTGTTCGTTCTTAGACCACTGTCTGTAAGTACTCTCTACTAGTGACCGGAAGCACGTGCCGTTTCACAGATGCTCTGACCAAGGACTTGCCCATTTCTCCTGCATCCAACACATTGACTACAACAACTCTGTTCGCTAACCATTTTCTCCCCAGACCTTGACACGTGCCCCTGTTGGGAGTAAACAATGGAATTATTTTCAACTTTTGAGTGTTCATAATGTTTAGGCTCATCAGTGTGTGTCTACAGATATTGCCGTTACGAAGTTTCAGTTTGTCACATGCAAACTCACAGACAATCACTGCTCAAATGTAGCCTGTCATTTGGCTGGCATACACAGTACGGAAATTAATTCTCATGACGCAAGATGTGCTGTAGACATGCAAGTAATGTTGATATTATCTAGGGATATCATGTGACTCCTCTGGAGTCCTACGGCCTACCTGCAGGCAGCAGTCTGCATTATGAGGCCAGTGCTGTTGCCAACTAAGTACGCTTCCCGATATCTATTCCTTCAACACTAAGTAACACATAGATGACTGGTTAACTGTATTTCTATGCATAATTCATGGTGTCAGGCCAAACCGTGAAATACAATGAAAGCTCTTTCTCACCACTAATGAGGTTATCCACACCTAATGTTCGCCAAAGCTTATCGGCTGCCATCTCCCTTCAGTTTAAGGCATTTACCATTCGCGATGCCTTAAGAAAGCGCAAAACATCTTAAAAGACTATAGCCACCCAGGTTAACACTAAGCATCCTATGCCATCATTTATTAAATTCCTTCACACGTTTGTGTACCCATAAATCATAAAGCAGGTCATGGGAATTGTAGTTCTATTTGATGTCCCAATAGGACACATGTGTACGGGCTCAATAACATCAGTCTATCTAATGTTGTAATATGTATGTGAGTACAGCTGAAAACCTTACTGCGACCCAGCCACTCATAAATCCACTGATCAAGGCATGAATCAGATTAGTCCTGGAAGTTAATATACTTTTACAATCAGTTCTGTTTTGGGATGTTGGGAAAGTGTTGGAGGCAAGCCAGTGGTCCCTCTGATTTGGGGAAGTTAGTGTCTTATCCCCTGCTACCTGTTTGCAGATGAGTGCCAGGGGCTACCAGGTATTACTGCTATAGCCAAAATCCCGCCCACTGAGCCACTGGGATACACATCCCACACACGTTTAATAACCAACATGCAGCTCTGTTACGTGTCCTGTATTCTGTTACATGTGTTCACAGCATAGAGAATTTAAAAAGGCATGAAAGCCAATGCTCGCATGTTGCGAAACATAGCTGTTCCTGCGGATATGACTATGGAATACGATAAGACCTGAAAAGACTCCTCTCCCCTCCTTTTCTTTGGTTTGGAAGGAAGGCTGGAGATTGAGATTCTGCTTGTGGCTTGTGAGCTGCCTGCTGTGAAAGTAAATGTTGTAATCTCAGGAGTGTTTAAAAAGACCTGGCTGATGCTCACCTTAACGTAGGGAGAAGGGGGGCTTATCTGCCGGAGCAGGCTGTCAGGGGAGGGGAGGCTGACGGGGGGAGAGGAGGAGGCTAGAGGGAGAACTGGAGGACTGAGGGACGAGGGGAGAGAAAATAAAGGTCTGTGTGGACCCTGTCTGGACCTGTTTACTGCTTACTGCCCATGGCTCTGTCCACTAACCTGCCCACTGCCCTGCCCATTGCCCTCTCAACTCTCCTGCCTACTGCTCTGCCCATTGACCTACCCACTGCCCTGCTCACTGACCTGCTCACTACCTTGCCTACTGCTCTGCTCACTGTTTTCTTATGTACACATGGAGCTGCATGGACACTGAATGGTTAGCCTCTCTACACAGTATTCCACCACACACTGCATAATTAGCCTCTCTACACAGTATTCCACCACACACTGAATAATTAGCCTCTCTACACAGTATTCCACCACACACTGAATAATTAGCCTATCTACACAGTATTCCACCACACACTGAATAATTAGCCTCTCTACACAGTATTTCACCACACACTGAATAATTAGCCTCTCTACACAGTATTCCACCACACACTGAATAATTAGCCTCTCTACACAGTATTCCACCACACACTGAATAATTAGCCTCTCTGCACAGTATTCCACCACACACTGAATAATTAGCCTCTCTGCACAGTATTCCACCACACACTGAATAATTAGCCTCTCTACACAGTATTCCACCACACACTGAATAATTAGCCTCTCTGCACAGTATTCCACCACACACTGAATGATTAGCCTCTCTGCACAGTATTCCACCACACACTGAATAATTAGCCTCTCTGCACAGTATTCCACCACACACTGAATAATTAGCCTCTCTGCACAGTATTCCACCACACACTGAATAATTAGCCTCTCTACACAGTATTCCACCACACACTGAATAATTAGCCTCTCTGCACAGTATTCCACCACACACTGAATAATTAGCCTCTCTGCACAGTATTCCACCACACACTGAATAATTAGCCTCTCTGCACAGTATTCCACCACACACTGAATAATTAGCCTCTCTACACAGTATTCCACCACACACTGAATAATTAGCCTCTCTGCACAGTATTCCACCACACACTGAATAATTAGCCTCTCTGCACAGTATTCCACCACACACTGAAAATTAGCCTCTCTGCACAGTATTCCACCACACACTGAATAATTAGCCTCTCTACACAGTATTCCACCACACACTGAATAATTAGCCTCTCTACACAGTATTCCACCACACACTGAATGATTAGCCTCTCTGCACAGTATTCCACCACACACTGAATAATTAGCCTCTCTGCACAGTATTCCACCACACACTGAATAATTAGCCTCTCTGCACAGTATTCCACCACACACTGAATAATTAGCCTCTCTGCACAGTATTCCACCACACACTGAATAATTAGCCTCTCTGCACAGTATTCCACCACACACTGAATAATTAGCCTCTCTGCACAGTATTCCACCACACACTGAATAATTAGCCTCTCTGCACAGTATTCCACCACACACTGAATAATTAGCCTCTCTGCACAGTATTCCACCACACACTGAATAATTAGCCTCTCTGCACAGTATTCCACCACACACTGAATAATTAGCCTCTCTGCACAGTATTCCACCACACACTGAATAATTAGCCTCTCTGCACAGTATTCCACCACACACTGAATAATTAGCCTCTCTGCACAGTATTCCACCACACACTGAATAATTAGCCTCTCTGCACAGTATTCCACCACACACTGAATAATTAGCCTCTCTGCACAGTATTCCACCACACACTGAATAATTAGCCTCTCTGCACAGTATTCCACCACACACTGAATAATTAGCCTCTCTGCACAGTATTCCACCACACACTGAATAATTAGCCTCTCTGCACAGTATTCCACCACACACTGAATAATTAGCCTCTCTGCACAGTATTCCACCACACACTGAATAATTAGCCTCTCTGCACAGTATTCCACCACACACTGAATAATTAGCCTCTCTGCACAGTATTCCACCACACACTGAATAATTAGCCTCTCTGCACAGTATTCCACCACACACTGAATAATTAGCCTCTCTGCACTGAATAATTAGCCTCTCTGCACAGTATTCCACCACACACTGAATAATTAGCCTCTCTGCACAGTATTCCACCACACACTGAATAATTAGCCTCTCTGCACAGTATTCCACCACACACTGAATAATTAGCCTCTCTGCATTAGCCTCTCTGCACAGTATTCCACCACACACTGAATAATTAGCCTCTCTGTATTCCACCAGAATATTCCTCTCTGCACAGTATTCCACACACTGAATAATTAGCCTCTCTGCACAGTATTCCACCACACACTGAATGATTAGCCTCTCTGCACAGTATTCCACCACACACTGAATAATTAGCCTCTCTGCACAGTATTCCACCACACACTGAATAATTAGCCTCTCTGCACAGTATTCCACCACACACTCCGGATGTATCCTCAGCATGTTGTAGCATTGGGACCATGAGACTGGGACAGTGTATAAATAGAGGCTCCAGATGTGGTCCTTGGGAAGAAACTTGTTAGAGCTTAGGCTGACCCTGTAAGCTAGCAGGAGTACCCCATGCAAAGTTCAGGGCTCTGTCTGCATGGCCATCCATTAAGCCCTGTAAGATGAAGGTTAGGAAGCCTCACTATCAACTAGGGCTAAAACGATTAGTCGACGTTATCGACAATGTCGATAATAAAAATTGTCTAGAAATATTTTTGTTGACGACAAATCGTTTGATCTTATAAGACCTTTCAAGTGCCTTTTAAGTGCTTCCAAAATGCGGTTTGACCAGTGCAGCGCTGTAGTTTCTGACTTTAATGCAGCTCTCACGTATGCAATGCAATAGAAGAAAACTGAAATTGCGCAAAATGTCAGCGTGCAAACCGTGTAGAACATGTCACGTAGGGAAAAGTTTCACTAAAGCTCCAACTAAAATCGAACGCATCTGTAATGCGTGTGGAGCGGAACTTGCTTTCCATTGGAGCACAATGTGCATGCTGGAACATTTAAAAAGGAAACAGAGGAGATTGAAACGTAGAGAGATGAGTGTGTTAGCAAGACCAGTTGATAAAAACACACTACGCCGTATTTACATACTAACACCATAGCAACATATGTACAGACAATAATTAGACACTTCAGTGTATTGAGACACATTTAGTTATACTATTTGTTTGTCGATTAATATTTTGCCATGTATGTGACCCAGAGAGCATTCGTGATTTGAGTTGGACAAACTTGGACAAAGAGATTGGCCTGTTCAGTTGGCTCGAAGTGCAATAAAAATATGTTTTTCAAAAGCCTACTGATTAATCATTGAGAAAGTAATTGTTTGTTACTATCAACCCTGTCAGCTCACAAATGACTTGTTGCACAGTCCTTACTCTGACCTCTTGAGGGACCTTTGAAGGTCAGACTCATTTCATTCTGGGACACACACTGCAGTCTTAGCAAGAGGGTCAGTGTGTGTGTTTAAAAGTCCTGCTTTGTGCCTGCTAGGTCTCCCGTCCTATTACCTGCTGCGGACTCATTTTCTGCTCTGATAGTGTGTGGAGAGAGACAGGGTGTGTGGGGGAAGGGTGGAGGGTGTGAGTGCACAAGAAATTACAGGGGACACAGGTCCTGGAGCAGGGCATCAGGGGTGGGGCCTTACTGGGCTGTCATGCAGAGCTCTATACTGTGTCCTGTTATTACCTCTCCTCAAACCCCAGATCAGATAGGGGGGATAGGGGGTGGATAGGGGGTGGATAGGGGGTGGATAGGGGGGTGGATAGGGGGTGGATAGGGGGTGGATAGGGGGTGGATAGGGGTGGATAGGGGTGGATAGGGGGGGTGGATAGGGGGTGGATAGGGGGTGGATAGGGGGATGGATAGGGGTGGATAGGGGGTGGATAGGGGGTGGATAGGGGTGGATAGGGGGTGGATAGGGGGGATGGGGTGATAGGGGGTGGATAGGGGGTGGATAGGGGGTGGATAGGGGGTGGATAGGGGGTGGGGTGGATAGGGGGTGGGGGGTGGATAGGGGGTGGATAGGGGGTGGATAGGGGTGTGGATAGGGGGTGGATAGGGGGTGGATGGGGGTGGATTGGGGGGTGGATAGGGGTGGATGGGGGGTGGATGGGGGTGGATTGGGGGTGGATAGGGGGTGGATAGGGGGTGGATGGATAGGGGGTGGATAGGGGGTGGATAGGGGGTGGATGGGGGGATAGGGGGTGGATTGGGGGGGTGGATAGGGGGTGGATAGGGGGGGTGGATAGGGGGTGGATAGGGGGGGGGATGGATAGGGGGTGGATGGATAGGGGGTGGATGTGGGGGGTGGATAGGGGGGATGGATAGGGGGTGGATAGGGGGTGGATGGGATAGGGGGTGGATGGGGGGTGGATAGGGGGTGGATAGGGGGTGGATAGGGGGTGGATAGGGGGTGGATAGGGGGTGGATTGGGGGGTGGATTGGGGGGTGGATAGGGGGGGGTGGATTGGGGGGTGGATAGGGGGGATGGATAGGGGTGGATAGGGGGTGGATAGGGGGGGTGGATTGGGGGGTGGATAGGGGGTGGATAGGGGGTGGATAGGGGGTGGATAGGGGGTGGATTGGGGGGGGGGTGGATAGGGGGTGGATAGGGGGTGGTAGGAACACAGGGACATGGATCTGCCCTCAGCAGGTTCCCGTAAGCCTGTGCCCTATTGGCTCCCATCAAAGAAATGAGATATCACAGGAGCCATGGGCACTCTTTGATCCAGCCTGGTCCCCTAAAAGGCAGGAGAGACCAGGTTAGACTGGAGAGACCAGGTTAGAGATACTAGGATAGACTGGAGAGACCAGGTTAGACTGGAGAGACCAGGTTAGACTGGAGAGACCAGGTTAGAGAGGTTAGACTGGAGAGACCAGGTTAGACTGGAGAGACCAGGTTAGACTGGAGAGACCAGGTTAGACTGGAGAGACCAGGTTAGACTGGAGAGACCAGGTTAGACTGGAGATACCAAGTTAGACTGGAGAGACCATGTTAGACTGGAGAGACCAGGTTAGACTGGAGAGACCATGTTAGACTGGAGAGACCAGGTTAGACTGGAGAGACCATGTTAGACTGGAGAGACCAGGTTAGACTGGAGAGACCAGGTTAGACTTGTGAGACCAGGTTAGACCGGAGAGACTAGGTTGGACTGGAGAGACTAGGTTGGACTGCAAGGACACAGGGTTCTGTGTGTCCACACACACACACACACACACACACACACACACACACACACACACACACACACACACACACACACAGTGTCCTCTGTGGGCTCATCCCCCTGCAGGCTCTAAGTAGTGTCATTAGTGTGCTTGTATGTTTTTGTATAGGGGTTATGTAGGAGTGTGTATACTGTCTGTGTGAAGTCGGCCTTGTTAGTAAGAAGTCAGCCTAGTGGTCATGGCTTTAATAGGGGAATGCTCTTTGATGTTTTCACAGCACTCTGGGTGGGGTCAGGGATGAAGGAACCAACCTTGATTAATAACACAGGAAATCCATAAAGCTTGAAGTTATAGGGACCAAATGCTACTTCGAGCAATGTTCTAGTGTCAATAGTGTGGATTCATATTAAAAAGGATAGAAGAAGTCCCAATAACCTGGGCTTTATATTTTCACTCATATATACGGATAGATTGATAGCGAAAGCTTTTAACTTTTTTTCTGACATGTGCTATTATAGATATTCTGTCAGAACTGGTAGACCTCATTCACTGTGTTTCCATGGTAACGAGGGCTGCCACGTCTATTCGGATGTATGGGTGTCTGAGAGTAGATACTGACCTAAATCGTGTTGCCTGGAGATGCTGATAGACAGAGAGAATTTGCTTGACCACTCAAACTGTATTATCATTTAGTTTCTATTGTTTGCTATGTACAGTTCAGTTTGAGACCAGTTTCATTGAAGTTGTTCTTGTGACTTCCAAATAAAAGGTGTTGTCCAGTTGAAAACAAATCAGCCACTGGATGGTACCTAACCAGTAAGGTTTATGATTGTAATTCATCTTGTGTTCTGGATCTCACCCAACCCATTAGTATCGTATATCAACCAGTTAAAAAGGGCACGAAAACTGTTAAAAAGGGTTTGCCTTTTAGAAATCATCAAAAAGGGAGTCAGATCAAAGCCCATTGTGAAGGTGAAATGTTTGTGGGCGTGACGTTTGTTCAGCTCTGGAGCAACGAGTTGGTTTTCCCTGGGAGAGATGGGAGCTCCCAGTCACTCACGCCCCGCAAAGTAATGGCATGTATGTGGCATGTGTCCCTGGCCCAGGGGGCTGTTTAGAAGGTCTTTAAAGATTAGTGTTTGGGGCTCCTTGTCTCAAGCTGTACCCCCCCATCCTGCCAGACCCTCCAGACTGACCCCTCTGGCTCTGTGCCCTGTCTCATAACATGCAGGCCAGTGGGAGAGCTCTGACAGAAGTGTGCTTAATTAGTGTCTGATCAGCCCTCTAACCTGGACTGGAGAAGTGGAGATATGGGGCTGTTAAACGCCCCCCACTGGCTCTAATACACTCCACCTTTACTGCCCTCCTCCCACATACCATCGCCACCCTGGGAGAGACATCAGCTCTGATCTGGGTCACACACCAGCTGCTTGGAGCGATCGAGGTTAAACAAGTCGGACTCTAAGGGGGGATGAATATCTTATTTAAAATCATTCTTGTTTAGTCTTGGAAAACTGAAGTGGTCAGTTTAAATCTCCGCAAATACTTGTTCAGTTAAGCATATTTAAAGTATATTGGCAAAAAAAAGCCACACATTCTCCCTCTCTGTCATCTTGGACTGGACCGTGATGAAAGGGTGGTTTCTCTGGGTTGCTATGACACATCTGCAGGGCAACAGGACCTGGGTTATGGCTCAGACATAATGAGTAGAATACGCTTGTTTCTATTTTCAAGATTGTGGATAATCTCGTTCCTCTGAGCATTGTGTATACTCACTTTGTAATCCCGATTGGTACGTATAATTGAAGTAGTTTAGAGAAGCTGTACAAGTTATTAATTTACCTTATCAATGGTCATAGGAAATGTCATAATGTTTTGCTTTCAATATTGATAAACCTTTAGTTACAGCTGTGTGGAATGGAACTATTTTCAAGAAAGATTGATCTAGCGATGTATCAACCATGATTTGGACAATGACCTTAGTTGCTAGATGGTAAATAATTTTGTTTAATACCAATGAAATGGAAGAACGCATATAATAAAGTGTTTTGAAATATTTCCCTAAACATTTATGGTTAGGTTTGAAACGTAGCTTTTCCGAATTTGCACAAGACACTTTTCTGACTGAGACAGCTACTACACTCTGAAGACGGCGCCTCGCTGTAGATTGAGCGGTGAAATATAAAGCCTGGTTCTTTACAATTTCCAGTTCTTTAGGCTCTTCTTGCTCCATAAACAGGATCAGATCGTTTTAAAGTAACTAAAAACATCACACTGGCACTTCAACAATTCTACTATGACTTCCAATCGTGTTTGTTCAATCGAGAGCATCATGTTAGTTACCAGGTAAACCTCATTGTCAGTCAGTTTATACCGTATGTTGTCCAGGTCAATGGTCTGCCCAAGGCACTTCTGCATGCATATATTCTGCCTTATGGCACAGCATGAGTTTCTCATTGTCAGGGTGAACAGAAAATAGTATTAACGTATTAGGTCAATGTTCTTTAAACAAAATTGTTTTCACAATAATAATAGTAGTCTAAATAGGGTACCCTTACATCCCTCATAACATTCCATCACCCCCTCCCACTACAAAGGAAGGAAAGGTCACAGCTTGTGCCACAGATGGCTACCCATCAGGCCGAGGGGGAAGATGGAGCATTCTGTGGAAGAATACTCCAGCACGCTCGACCACCTAATCCAATGAAGAAAGAAAGTTAGCACAGCTCCCCTGAGCGTTTAACCTTTTTTGTTCAGTAGCATGAGTGCTGTTATTCATGCTGGTCAGGGAACTTCGCTAACATAATAAAACACCCTCTATGCTTCTGAACGGGATAGGGCCAGGAAATAGACCACTAGGACTCACAACTCTAGGTAGACTCCATGTTCAATGTAGCCTACATCCTATTGCATTTCCATTGTAGCGATGAGATTATTTATAAACAGGACTTTGGTTACACATTATCCAAGGTTTATAATAAACATATATCATATTGATATTTCTATCATAAATTTCGATAAAGAGTTTTGGGTGTTTGACAGAGTTTCACTTTCATTATATGTCAACATTTCCACAGTGAGACATTAGTCCTCCACCGTTTGTTGAAAAAAGACAACAATAAAAGTGTCCTCAGAAGATTTTACATGTGTTGCTGTTGCAGAAGTGCAAAAAGACCCTTGTGTTCATCTGGACAGACTGACAGGGAAGCTGTGAATAGTGTTGGCCTGGCCTGTGTGTTGATGTCAGCTGGCCTATGGAGTCAGAGGAGGGGTGGTGGTGGTGATGGGAGGTCTGCAATCTGCTCCTCTCCTCTGTATGACCCCTGTTCCAGCTGACAGCACAGTAGGTCCAGTAGGTGGTCAGGGCCTCATTGTTCCACACACTCCACAGCTCAGTCAGTGATGACATCATTATGACCTAACAGACCTTATTGACAGCTGCCTGCTGGATGGCCCCTCCCCCTTCTCCTTTCAACACTATTGATGATAACCTGCCTAAGAACCAGGGCCCATATGTGCCCCCCCTGTTTCCGTCTCCTGCGCTGCTCTTCATTGATAATTCACACTATTGATGACCATTACTTATGGACATGGAGTTCAGGGCCTCAGAGGGATCCTACACAATCCATAAAGTGAGGGGCCAGCTGAGGAGGGCTTGGATGGCTTCATCTTTACTCTGGTGGGGGGTTACCAACAACTCAGAGAATGTCCCCATCATCTCATTGCAAGCTTATAGAAGCGTCTTTGTCGAAAAGAGCCAGTTTAAGTGACATACCCCCGTTACCAAGTACCCTTTACTTACCCCTGCCGATCTCTGTTTCACATTTATTCAGTATGATATGATCCAAAGAACTCCAATTATTTAATTATGATGTCACTTCCGCTTGAATGTCTTTATGTTCTTAAATCAATCTTTATGCTCTTAAATCAGCCAAAATGCTTTTTTCTGTGTTGTATTTGGGGTTTTATGGAAGCCAAACGTTTGCCTGCACTGAAAATCTACAGAATACCTGAGGAAGGAAGTGTATGTTTTGTGTGACTCAGGGCTTCTAAGCAGGCTTTGTGATATCACCCTGGGATGTTGAAAACGCCTGCTGTGGATTTGAAATCCTGCTGTGTTTGACAGTGCCTATCTTAGTGGAGACGGGTTTGTCTGGAGGGACTAGAATAGGAGACTGAGAGATGGAAAGGAGGGAGAGGGGTGGGCTCTAATATCCCCAGGGTTTGCTTGATCACATTTGTTCTCGTTTTTTTCTTGTAGTTGTTTTTAGTTCATAGGCTGTGCGTTAAGAACATCTACTCCAATATATTAGACTCAGGTTTGGAAGAATGAATACAGGCATGATGGAGATGGAGGACGAACAAGCAGAAGAAATATCCAGAACACAGGACAGAGGGACAGCGATGACACATATTAACAGAGGCAGATTGTCACATTGGTTTAATGGGCAATGGCTTAATTACCCGTTTAGCTATGCTATCACCTTTCAAGAAGCAGGAAGCCTGACAGGGAGAGCAAATATTATTAGAGTTTCTGGGAGACTTGGCGTTTCATTAGCAAAGTATGTGATTGGTTTAACAAATGCTAGCCTGGCGGGCTACTGAGGTAAACTGCACAGAGGAAGACTAGAGGAGGTTTGCAGGATGGAGCTATTGTGCAGGCCAGTGTGTACGGCCACCAGTGCACATGGATATTGCCTCCATGCGCATGTTATCTAAATGGACATTGGATTGCTTTTAGTGAATGTGAACTCACACATTGATTACCCCTGAATCTTTATTGCTGTATTATTGAGTGTGGATTGGTGAGCATTTATCTGGCTGCCACCCACATGTATGGTTGCTGTAGTCGCTAGAGAGGAGTGAAGGTGGAATTCAGGAGTGTAAGCTCATATGATTCTATTAAATGTAAGCTCATATGATTCAATGTAAGTGTAAGCTCATATGATTCTATTAAGTGCTATCAGCCTGGTCACTAGGCAGCACCATCTTGTATCAGGATATGCAGTGTGTTCAGTGTAGTTGTTAGAAGAATTTGTATTATTTGTATTATATTTTTGTTAGGGCTTTTGTCCTGTGACATTGCTTTGTTTTCTATGTGATATATTCAGAGACATCTGTAAAGTGCCTGCACCTTACCTCTAGGCAGACGCTGCCAGGTCCACCCAGAGCCATCTGTTAGTTAACTAGGTTTCAGAAGACATGTGGAGATTTACTTACTCTAACATGTACTGGAGGTAGAACATTCCCTGATGGCAGTGATTAATGTGATTGGTTTATTCAGCGTAGAGTTGTACATCTTACATAAGATCCACCCTCTTCATTAAGTCAACTTATCACATTACATTTTACTTTTTAAGGCAGATCTGCCTACAGTACGATTTTGAGGAAACCGGTCTGAAACCGCATTGGCCACAACTTTACATATATGAGTGTTCAGGTATTTAATGCAGTGTCTGTCAGAAGGGACAAACAGTGGATATATAAAGTCTACCCGCACCATTTAAAATTCCAGGTTTTTGTGATGTGAAAAAATGAGAGAAAGATAAATCTAATGTGACCGATAACGTGAGCAATTCAATTGAAAAAAACAAACTGAAATCTTTGAGGGGGAAAAATAAAATAACCTGTTTGCATAAGTGTGCACCCCCTCTTATAACTGGAATGTGGTTGTATTCAGAATCAACCAATCACATTCAAACTCATGTTAAATAGAAGTCTTTACACACGTGCCATCATTTAAAGTGACTCTGATTAATTACAAGTAAAGGTCAGCTGTTCCAGTAGGATTTTTCTGACATTTTCTTAGTTGCATCTCAGAGCAAAACCCATTGTACGCAGAGAGCTTCCAGAGCATCAGAGGGATCTCATTGTTGACAGATATCAGTCAGTTGAAGGGTACAAAATAGATTTATTTCTAAAGCTATTAGATATTTCATGGAACATAGTGAAGACAGTCATCAAGTGGAGAAGATATGGCACAACAGAGACATTACAACAGAGGAATTAATTGTACGTACTGGCTGTGTGCTACATGTGACAACAATCTCCCGTATTCTTCATATGGACGGGCTGGATAAGGTGGCAAGATGGAAGCAAAAGGTAGAAAAAGTTCTGACATGATTTATCTTTGTTTCATTTATCCACATCACAAACAAGGGGGGTGTAGACTTTTTATATCCACTGTAGCTACTTCGTCTGTCACTGTCACATGCTAATAATGTTCCTCTGTCTCAAAACTAACATCATGACATGTCCCTTTGTTGGCATGAATGACATATTGACAGCCAGTAAGGAGCACTGTCCCTGTGTCTGACGGTGTGATGTCAACTCTAGTCTAGAGATGCGTCAGGAAGATGTCAGAACTCTGTGAAGTTACATCCTGTGAAACCTGTTATGGGCCAGGCATGGCCAGTTAGGTGACATCTACACATCTCCTTAGCTTGCTTCCTCCATGTCTCCTTTTGACCTTGTCTGACACTAGAGAGACAGGATGTTGGTGCATTTGTGTGAGTGTGTGTGTGTTTGTGAGTGTGAGTGTGAGTGTGTGTGTGTGTGTGTGTGTGTGTCATCGGATATGAAGTCACAGGAGTGCCTTATACTCAGTATAAGAGTAAATCAACCGAGATGCCTCCAGAGCCCTTATTGGGAGATAACGGAGTTCCAACTATGTTAGACCACAGCTCTGGCTTCTAGTGCAATGGACTATAAACAGGGCCAGGTTACGTCTCTCCCAAAGAGCAATAATACAGGGTCTTGTAATGGGTTGTTATTACCTAATATGTTCCTAGATCATGCTACTGATGTGATTGTGTAATATATATATATATATATATATATATATACGAGTAGTAATAGTTTGGAAGTATTGGACGGAATTTTTAAAGGATATTTTAAAGTTCATTGGGATACTTTTGTTTCAACATGTTAGACTTCAGGTCCCACATGCGTGTTGAAGCATCATCCAGATTTATTTGGCTGTCACTTAAGAGATGTATGTTGCTGTCTAGTTGCTTTCATGAGCGATATACGGCAGTGGCTTTACGTGTCTGAACCATAAGACGTGTCTAAACCATCTTCATATAATTCCAAAGACAGAAATGTTTTGGGTGAGGCATTTTAAAGCAGACATTTGAAACACACTAGCGGCTTTATTCATGATATGTTCTGTTTTGTTTCCCGTGTTGACATAGTGGACCAGTCCTCTCCTGCTTGTCTTTACATTCAGTTGAAACCAGATATTTACATACACTTCAGAAAAAAACACAACTTCTATTTCTTTACTGTCATACATTCAATCAAAGTAAACTTTTTCTGGTTTAGATCAAAACATATTAAGATATTTTTTGCATTTGTTAAATGTCAGAATCGAGCGAGGGATAATTTTTATGAATTTTTTTTATCACTTTCACCATGTATGTAAATATCTGGTTTCAACTGTATACACTATCGTTCAGAAGTTTGAGGTTACTAACAAATGCCCTTGTTTTTTAAAGAAATGCAATTTTTCATCCAATTTATTAAGAATACTGTGTTGACATTGTTCATGTTGTAAATGACTATTGCAGATAGGAACGGCAGATTGTTTAGGGAATGTAAGAGTACAGAGGCCAGTTATCAGCAAGCATCACTCCTGGGTTCCAATGGCACATTGTGTTTGCTTATCCAGGTTCATCATTTTAAAAGGAGTTGATCTTTAGAAAACCTTTTTGGAATTATGTTGGCGCAGCTGATTTTTAGAAGCAATTAAACTGGCATTTTAAGACTAGTTGGAGCATCAGCATTTCTGCATTTTACTGCTTGGTTTCTGGTCAGAAGCTGTTAGTGTTTGGTTTATGTTCAGACGCTGTTACCGTTTGTTTTTACCGTTTGGTTTCTGGTCAGATGCTGTTACCGTTTGGTTTTTACCATTTGGTTTCTGTTCAGATGCTGTTACCGTTTGGTTTATGTTCAGACGCTGTTACCGTTTGTTTTTACCGTTTGGTTTCTGGTCAGATGCTGTTACCGTTTGGTTTTTACCATTTGGTTTCTGTTCAGATGCTGTTACAGTTTGGTTTCTGGTCAGATGCTGTTACCGTTTGGTTTCTGGTCAGATGCTGTTACTGCTTGGCCACCTGCACTCATGAAGCCGCAGCACGATGCCATATTGCAACGAGTGTATTTATAATGACGGGCAGCCGAACAATCCGTCTGTTTTCATTTCCCAGGCCCAGGACGTTGACATAACCCTGACACTATAATACCACGGGTAAACAGGCAGACAATAGGGCCACCCTTGTTCCCACGCTGACCTGTTTGGACCCCAATTCTGTCTCTTCTGCCTCTGGGGTTAATCTATGCCTGACACTGTTACAGCCCATGCTGACTCTTCACTGTGGTTCAGGGGTATTAGCATGGAGTCTTCAGTGCAGACAATGTGTTCAATATAGTAATGGTTTATATGGTGGAGGCCTTTGGGTATTGGAAAAGCATGTCAAGCCTATAACTGTGTTGATTTGACATAATACTATAGCGGCCCATTTCACTAACCTCTTGTCTCTCTCTCTCTCTATCAGGTGGTGGTGCCAACACGTGTTGGACAGGTGTATGTGTATGACTCAGGGAGGTCAGAGCAGGATGAGTATGATGTTCTCCCCAGACACATGACTCCCTCACAACAATCTCAAGACATCTATGACGTTCCACCAACCAGAACCCAGTACAACCAGCAGGTGATGCTTACACAGTCCACTATAATGACATGTCTTATCTTCCATCCCATTAGCAGTTAAAGCACTCTAGATTTGCCAAATATAATCATATTAGGTTCGTTAGTTTGTCCGCTAAGGGCAGTGGTTCCCAACCAGGGATACCAGGAACCCAAGGGGTACTTGGCCTCTCCACACGGAGTACCTGAACACACTCATGACACCATAAGCCATCTAGTGATAATAACATGCAGGGAAAAAGAACATCCTACAAATAATGTCTTTTATCTCCTGGAATCTCAATTATTTAAATTAGAAAATCTCAGTAAATCTGGATGCAGTCTGAATATCTTATTTTTTCCCCGTCATTCAGTAGCTGAGTTACTTGGCTATGTTGAGGAGTCAAAGGAACTGGGCTTCTTTCAGGAATTCATTTTTATAATGTGGCACTGTTGCATTTGTTATCAAATTAAAAAAAAGAGTCAGAGTGGAGGACAATTGTGAACCCTTACAATATAGCATGCTGGGAAATATTATGGGGAAAATACAAACCCCAAAATGGTTCAATAGATACAAAGAGTTTTTTGGAAAGAACCCTATATTTATAAAAATACATTTGTGTCATTCTTTCAACCAATCTAGTTTTGCCCCTGTATTGTTGCCCCTTCATTCTATTGACGGTGGTATCCTACGTTTCAGAGGGATTGTGGTATACATGTACTTTCATTGTGCCGCCATCCCACTTAATGTCTCATATGTCACTGAGGTGATTTCATCCTCTTCACAAGATTGATGGCCATTTTTCCTCTTGGCTGCCTTAGACACATTTTCTAGCTCGACTGGTCATCTGTCTGTGAAGTGTCTCGCTTCTCATTAATATTTGATGTGTTGGGAATATTAAACTTCTCTCTATCTCCCTGTATATATCTGTCACTCTCCATCTCCCTCCCTCTCTCTCTCTCTCTCTCTCTCTCTCTCTCCCCCCCCTCTCTCTCTCTCTCTCTCTCTCTATGTTTGTCAATGTCTCTCGGTCGCAGTGTGTGTGTGTTAGAATTCACAGCAGTTCTGTGATTTCATGTCTATTTTTAGAGATAGTCATACATTACTTGCAGGGGAAGTAGATATTTCAGTGGAGGCGTTAGAAAAATATTGTAAAGCACAGTAGGTTGGGCGTCCCAAACAGCATGTGTTCTGGATCTGAAGGTGAACCATCCTTCTGTGTAGGTTGTCTTCACCTGCCCACAAAGATACATATCTACACACACACACACACACACACACACACACACACACACACACACACACACACACATACATACATAAAGCTGCATTTTCCGAACCAAATGTCACATGCATTCAGCTACAACATAACAGGAAACACAGCTATCAGATGTGGAATGAGAGAGAGGGAGGGAACCAGCTGGCGGAGAGAATAACAGTGCTGTGAGTAAGGCAAGTTGTTAATGCTGTCAGAGAGGTAGACAAGCAGGCCCAATCAGAGAGCAGAATAGGAGAGGTAGACAAGCAGGCCCAATCAGAGAGCAGAATAGGAGAGGTAGACAAGCAGGCCCAATCAGAGAGCAGAATAGGAGAGGTAGACAAGCATGCCCAACCAGAGAGCAGAATAGGAGAGGTAGACAAGCAGGCCCAATCAGAGAGCAGAATAGGAGAAGTAGACAAGCAGGCCCAATCAGAGAGCAGAATAGGAGAGGTAGACAAGCAGGCCCAATCAGAGAGCAGAATAGGAGAGGTAGACAAGCAGGCCCAATCAGAGAGCAGAATAGGAGAGGTAGACAAGCAGGCCCAATCAGAGAGCAGAATAGGAGAGGTAGACAAGCAGGCCCAATCAGAGAGCAGAATAGGAGAGGTAGACAAGCAGGCCCAATCAGAGAGCAGAATAGGAGAGGTAGACAAGCAGGCCCAATCAGAGAGCAGAATAGGAGAGGTAGACAAGCAGGCCCAATCAGAGAGCAGAATAGGAGAGGTAGACAAGCAGGCCCAATCAGAGAGCAGAATAGGAGAGGTAGACAAGCAGGCCCAATCAGAGAGCAGAATAGGAGAGGTAGACAAGCAGGCCCAATCAGAGAGCAGAATAGGAGAGGTAGACAAGCAGGCCCAATCAGAGAGCAGAATAGGAGAGGTAGACAAGCAGGCCCAATCAGAGAGCAGAATAGGAGAGGTAGACAAGCAGGCCCAATCAGAGAGCAGAATAGAAGAGGTAGACAAGCAGGCCCAATCAGAGAGCAGAGTAGGAGAGGTAGACAAGCAGGCCCAATCAGAGAGCAGAATAGGAGAGGTAGACAAGCAGGCCCAATCAGAGAGCAGAATAGGAGAGGTAGACAAGCAGGCCCAATCAGAGAGCAGAATAGGAGAGGTAGACAAGCAGGCCCAATCAGAGACCAGAATAGGAGAGGTAGACAAGCAGGCCCAATCAGAGAGCAGAATAGGAGAGGTAGACAAGCAGGACCAATCAGAGAGCAGAATAGGAGAGGTAGACAAGCAGGCCCAATCAGAGAGCAGAATAGGAGAGGTAGACAAGCAGGCCCAATCAGAGAGCAGAATAGGAGAGGTAGACAAGCAGGCCCAATCAGAGAGCAGAATAGGAGAAGTAGACAAGCAGGCCCAATCAGAGAGCAGAATAGGAGAGGTAGACAAGCAGGCCCAATCAGAGAGCAGAATAGGAGAAGTAGACAAGCAGGCCCAATCAGAGAGCAGAATAGGAGAAGTAGACAAGCAGGCCCAATCAGAGAGCAGAATAGGAGAAGTAGACAAGCAGGCCCAATCAGAGAGCAGAATAGGAGAGGTAGACAAGCAGGCCCAATCAGAGAGCAGACACAAATGCAAGATAGCAGGATAGGAGGGAGACATTAACCCTTTTTTATTGTGCCAGTTCTAGACAGACCCGCAGACTGTCCGCTTGCTGAAGCTACAAATGCTCAAATTCCTTTCCAACGCTCAGAGTCAAAATCTCCTAGTGACAACTTAATTTGATGCTTATTTCCACGGAACGGGCAGTGACTGAGTTGGGCGATAACCAATTGCATGGTAGATGTTTTCTGCATCTAGATACCCCTTCTATTTTTTAATTGCTAGTTTAAAATTTGCTTGCCAGCTCAAAACATGGACAAGAAACATATCATTGTGGTGTCCAGTGTCCCTTTTGATGCATCTCTGGCTTCATACTGAGGTTTAATTACAAAATGGATCAGCGGATCACATCAGTGATTTAGTAGTGGAGTCACACAAATAATAAATACTTGGACTGATGTTGAGATTGAGCAATTTGCATGTTGAGTAAGTGGGCTGTGTACAGGTAGCTTAAGAAGTCAATGAGTTCAGAGGACAATTTAATTAAACCAGAATTTAGTTATTTGTGTTATTGCTGATCGGAGTAACACAATCGTATCCTGTGTTACTGATATCAGATCAGTGGACCCGCTGAATACCAAAAGAATTGGCATTGCCTGAATTGAAGATTGTGGTTAAGTGTTTTGGCCAGTTGCCCAATGGTTGTTGGGGCAGATTTGGTATTCATACTGTTACACTTTACTCCCGTCGCCCAAAGGCCTGGGGAACAGATTGTATCACATTGTTTGGGCAGAATTATAATTGCTAATGGACTTGTTTGAGGACAGCCACATGGTGAGAGATCTGAGAGCAATTTGCTTTGTGTTAATAGGGGTTGGGGAGTGGATGGAGGAGTGGGCTTGTCTGAGAATGGGGATGCCAGTGGGTCATCTTTACTGCCACATTTCCTCTTGAGGCCTGGCTTATCATCACCTTGACAGCAGAGAGTGCTTCTCCAGCATCATGGTTCTTTAGACTGGGTCCCTTGCCGGAACCTCACAGTAGATTAGGTTTAGTATTCGTGAATATGTGTGTGTGGATCAATCGGACGTTAATGATCAACAAAGCACTGTTTTAATATAGCCATTAACCTAAAAGCTGTGGCGTTAATCTGCTTTTCAAAAACGAATTACCAAGCTCATTGACTTGGTGAGTACCATCATCACCCATAATCAAAGCTGGAGCAGCTGCGTGCCGACCCTCTGTGTTCAGAGACACACATATAGCCTGGATCTGCTGCAGGGCACTGTGCTCAGAGACACACATATAGCCTGGATCTGCTGCAGGGCTCTGTGTTCAGAGACACACATATAGCCTGGATCTGCTGCAGGGCACTGTGCTCAGAGACACACATATAGCCTGGATCTGCTGCAGGGCTCTGTGTTAAGAGAAACACATATAGCCTGGATCTGCTGCAGGGCACTGTGCTCAGAGACACACATATAGCCTGGATCTGCTGCAGGGCTCTGTGTTAAGAGAAACACATATAGCCTGGATCTGCTGCAGGGCTCTGTGTTAAGAGAAACACATATAGCCTGGATCTGCTGCAGGGCTCTGTGCTCTCGGAGGTTTCCTCACACATGACTGGCAGCAAAGTTAATTCACTAGCCATCGCTGCAGGCTGAACTGCATTCTGGGATTGCTCTGAATTCAGCAGTGTTTTATAAAAGACGTAGACCGACAGACATCTCAATAGAATTAGGGGTAACATCTCTATGTTCTCCTTTTTTTGAAATGTGACATTCTACAAAGCAAATTGAAGGGGTTGAACCCTGGTCTCTGGTGGACGTTTCTAAACCTGGAGCATTAGGGCTAGACTACGGCCCCTGGTCTCTGGTGGACGTTTCTAAACCTGGAGCATTATGGCTAGACTACGGCCCCTGGTCTCTGGTGGACGTTTCTAAACCTGGAGCATTATGGCTAGACTACGGCCCCTGGTCTCTGGTGGACGTTTCTAAACCTGGAGCATTATGGCTAGACTACGGCCCTGGAGCTGGTCTCTGGTGGTGGACGTTTCTAAACCTGGAGCATTAGTGCTAGACTACGGCCCCTGGTCTCTGGTGGACGTTTCTAAACCTGGAGCATTATGGCTAGACTACGGCCCCTGGTCTCTGGTGGACGTTTCTAAACCTGGAGCATTAGTGCTAGACTACGGCCCCTGGTCTCTGGTGGACGTTTCTAAACCTGGACCATTATGGCTAGACTACGGCCCCTGGTCTCTGGTGGACGTTTCTAAACCTGGAGCATTAGTGCTAGACTACGGCCCCTGGTCTCTGGTGGACGTTTCTAAACCTGGACCATTATGGCTAGACTACGGCCCCTGGTCTCTGGTGGACGTTTCTAAACCTGGAGCATTATGGCTAGACTACGGCCCCTGGTCTCTGGTGGACGTTTCTAAACCTGGAGCATTAGGGCTAGACTACGGCCCCTGGTCTCTGGTGGACGTTTCTAAACCTGGAGCATTAGGGCTAGACTACGGCCCCTGGTCTTATGTAGAATAATGCCTTTAGTGGACCTCACTGCAGGCAGGAATGCAAACATAACTGACCAGTTACACAGGGGTTTATGCACTTAGGTTACAGTCTGTGTATCTTGTTATGTACAAAATAATTTACCCAGTGGTTTCAAACTTTGATCATGCTCTGATGTGTGTGTCAAGACCAGCTCTGTGTGTGTATCATGGTCAGTTTCCTGTGCGCGTGTGTTAGGGCCTACAGTGTGTGTGGGCATTAGAGGCAGCTTCGTGTGTATGTGTGTGTGTGTGTGTTAGGGCCAGCTCCCTGTCTGTGTGTGTGTGTGTGTGTGTCAGGGCCAGGTCCCTGTGTGTTTGTGACGAGGACAGCTGAAGACAGGATATGTTTGTTTGGGAGTAGGAGACAGGAGAAAAGACTTAGAAGGTCTCTTAACTGACAGTGAGGGGGGATGGAGAAAAGACATTGTACAAAAGATGACAGCGTACAGAGGAGAGGCCCTGGAGAGAAGAGATTATAGGACAAAGTGGGCAGAGAATCCTCATCTCCCCAGTGTTAAACCGGATTAAACCAACACGCCCTCAGAAGATTGATTTAATTAGTTTCTCCCTTTTTAATATGCACCTCAATAGTCTGTTGCAGTGGTAATTGATCTTCTGATTGTGTGAGATTGAGATTCCTGATTTTGTGTGTGTGTGTGTGTTCAAATGTATTGCTTCTGGGTTTGTGTATTTTATCTCACAGTGCCCCTAATCTTCCCTCCAGGTGTACGACACGCCTCCGATGGTGGTAAAAGGCCCCCCTAGTGGCCAAGACATTTATGACACACCACCCAGTGTGGACAAGATCCAGCTGCTCTCCCAGCAAATGGTGAGTCTGGCGGCGCCACCAATTGGATGTCCTCTGTGTGTGTTATAGTTTAGAAAAGAGACTCATCAATCACCACTGTAGTGGACCATCTGGATCTGGATAAAGTGTTAAAGTCATCACCTCTACTTCTGATCATGAGTTAGTACAGTGTGTTTGTTGTCGTTATAAGGTTTATACGCCAGTGTGTCAGTACAGTGTGTTTGTTGTCTTTATAAGGTTTATACGCCAGTGTGTCAGTACAGTGTGTTTGTTGTCTTTATAAGGTTTATACGCCAGTGTGTCAGTACAGTGTGTTTGTTGTCTTTATAAGGTTTATACGCCAGTGTGTCAGTACAGTGTGTTTGTTGTCTTTATAAGGTTTATACGCCAGTGTGTCAGTACAGTGTGTTTGTTGTCTTTATAAGGTTTATACGCCAGTGTGTCAGTACAGTGTGTTTGTTGTCTTTATAAGTCTTTATAAGGTTTATACGCCAGTGTGTCAGTACAGTGTGTTTGTTGTCATTATAAGGTTTATACGCCAGTGTGTCAGTACAGTGTGTTTGTTGTCTTTATAAGGTTTATACGCCAGTGTGTCAGTACAGTGTGTTTGTTGTCTTTATAAGGTTTATACGCCAGTGTGTCAGTACAGTGTGTTTGTTGTCTTTATAAGGTTTATACGCCAGTGTGTCAGTACAGTGTGTTTGTTGTCATTATAAGGTTTATACGCCAGTGTGTCAGTACAGTGTGTTTGTTGTCATTATAAGGTTTATACGCCAGTGTGTCAGTACAGTGTGTTTGTTGTCTTTATACGGTTTATACGCCAGTGTGTCAGTACAGTGTGTTTGTTGTCATTATAAGGTTTATATGCCAGTGTGTCAGTACAGTGTGTTTGTTGTCTTTATAAGGTTTATACGCCAGTGTGTCAGTACAGTATGTTTGACATCATCAGGTGCTGTGTCAGAGTCAGTAAAGTGTATTTGTTGTCATTTGAGGGTTTATACCACAGTTAGAGTCAGTAAGTGTTTTTGACATTGCCTCTGTTTCTCTCAGGTGTATGACTTCCCCCCCTCCGTCAGTAAGGATATTCCAGATAGTTCTATCAGGGAGGAGACCTATGACGTGCCTCCCCACTTCGCCAAGATGAAGGGTCTGGAGAGCCAGAAGCTGGCCTATCAGATCCCATGTGGTCCCGATCCCGCCGTCCCCGAAGACGTGTATGACGTTCCTCCCCCTCCCCTCACTGGCAAGCACCACCGAGACGCCCAACACGCCCCCCCGGGTCAGGAGATCTACGACATCCCTGCCAGTCTGAGGAAGGGTGTAGCCCACGACCCCCAAGATGTGTACGATTTCCCCCGCGAGCGAGCTCCGGGTGAGGACTCCATCTACGACGTCCCCCCTCAGGTGGTGCGAGATGCAGGAACCACAGAGGAGCTCACTGTCAGCTTCAAGCGGCTGTCTGCCTCCAGCACGGGGAGCACGCGCAGTAACCAATCCACTTCTTCTCTGGACATGGTGCCAGTCAGGGAGTCGGCCGTGCCCGGCCAGGGAAAGCTGTTGATCCTGGACCTGGAGCCGGCTATGGAACGTCTCTCCCGCTTGCAGCAGGGGGTGGAAGGCTCAGTCTCCCTCCTCATGTCCTTCATCAGCGGGAACTGGCGCAGCCCCTCCCAAATGGATGCTAACCTCCCGGCCATAAGGCAGGCCGTTGACAGGATGAGAGCGGCCGTCAGGGACCTGCTAGAGTTTTCCCGGGGAGCTGTAGCCAACGCTGCCCAGGCCACGGACCGCACGCTGCAGGCCAAGCTAGGGAAGCAGCTGCAGAAGATGGAGGAGGCCTTCCAGGGCCTGGTCAAGTACAGTCAGGCACTGGACGCCGTGGCATGGGCCCCTTCTGCCCTGACAGCGCCCTCCGCAGGCAGTGGCGGGGATGACCTGGACCGGCTGATCATGTGTGCCCGGGGTGTGCCCGACGACACCAAACAGCTGGCCTCCTTTCTCCATGGCAACGCCTCACTGCTCTTCAAAAGGACAAACAAACAGCAACAGCTGCCCCTCCCCCCTGTCCCCCAGGGGGCGGACCTCATGACAAACAACAACAACACCTCAGCCTATCAGACCGGGGACGGCAGGGCCAACATCCAATCCCGGCCCCTGCCTTCTCCACCCAAGTTCGCAGCAGAGGAGGAGACTCCCAACAGGCCTTACGAGAGCACGGAGGAGGGCTGGATGGAAGACTATGACTATGTGCATTTACAGGTAAGACCTCCACTATGAACACAGGTTCACCACAGAACACAGACTCCATGTTTTTTCATTACCACACCACAGAACACAGACTCCAGGTGTTTCCATTACCACACCACAGAACACAGACTCCAGGTGTTTCCATTACCACACCACAGAACACAGACTCCAGGTGTTTCCATTACCACACCACAGAACACAGACTCCAGGTGTTTCCATTACCACACCACAGAATACAGACTCCAGGTGTTTCCATTACCACACCACAGAACACAGACTCCAGGTGTTTCCATTACCACACCACAGAACACAGACTCCAGGTGTTTCCATTACCACACCACAGAGTACAGACTCCATGTGTTTTCATTACCACACCACAGAACACAGACTCCAGGTGTTTCCATTACCACACCACAGAACACAGACTCCAGGTGTTTCCATTACCACACCACAGAACACAGACTCCAGGTGTTTCCATTACCACACCACAGAACACAGACTCCATAAGTTTTCATTACCACACCACAGAACACAGACTCCAGGTGTTTCCATTACCACACCACAGAACACAGACTCCAGGTGTTTCCATTACCACACCACAGAACACAGACTCCAGGTGTTTCCATTACCACACCAGAGCTGACAGATTGATCGGAAGCCCATGCAAGGCGTTCCCATGTGGGCAATACATACATCACTTAACCTGACAGGCGTAATTCTCATCTCCACATACTCTCCTCAGCAAGCTGGTTCAGGTGTCATTATCAATCACCATTACTGCATGTGCAGGTGTATTCCTCTATGTATTCCTCTATGTATTCCTCTATGTATTCCTCCATTTATTCCTCTATGTATTTCTTTATGTATTCCTCTATGTATTCCTCTATGTATTCCTCTATGTATTCCTCTATGTATTCCTCTATGTATTCCTCCATTTATTCCTCTATGTATTTCTTTATGTATTCCTCTATGTATTCCTCTATGTATTCCTCTATGTATTCCTCTATGTATTCCTCTATGTATTCCTCTATGTATTCCTCCATGTATTCCTCTATGTATTTCTTTATGTATTCCTCTACGTATTCCTCTATGTATTCCTCTATGTATTCCTCTATGTATTCCTCTATGTATTTCTTTATGTATTCCTCTATGTATTCCTCTATGTATTCCTCTATGTATTCCTCTATGTATTTCTTTATGTATTCCTCTGTGTATTCCTCCATGTATTCCTCTATGTATTCCTCTATGTATTCCTCTATGTATTCCTCCATGTATTCCTCTATGTATTCCTCCATGTATTTCTCTATGTATTCCTCCATGTATTCCTCGATGTATTCCTCTATGTATTCCTCTATGTATTCCTCTATGTATTCCTCTATGTATTCCTCTATGTATTCCTCCATGTATTTCTCTATGTACTCATCATGCATCATCTCGGTTGTCTGTGGTGAGATAGTGCCAAAGGAACTGATGATATTAAGAGGATAGGATAGGTACATGAAATCTGTCACGCTAATGTACAGCTCCCATTGAGAAGGCATTGGAATACATAGATATGGATCAAATTAACTAGGACACGCCAGGCCACTCAGGAATATGGAGCCACACCATTCCAACACTAAAAGGCAGTTTTCTTTACTTTAATAAGCCATTTTGAAAGAATGTTGGTGGTATTGCAGGTAGTTTTAGGTATTGTTAATTTTGAACAATATCCCACGTATACACATATTGAAGAGTAAATAATTAATATCTGAATTATCAAAATAATGAATAATGATTTTTTTTATGAAACTGCAAACTCTTGAGTTTCAGAACATTTAATGTGTCCTCAGAATTTAGAACAAAAGGTAACGGTTTGACTGCACTAGCGTTAAGTCAATTTGATTAAAAGGAGATGAATAGGATTTTTCATTGCATTACTTACATTAACATTTGAGTCCTTCAACCGACGCTCTCATCCACACAAACATAGCAACCATAATGGTATATCATATTCAGTGTGGTGACAGAACTGCACTGCTCACATCATATGAGCTCTGCTGCCCTCTGCTGATTAGGAAAAGTGTTACACGTGTGTTGTTAGATATTTTATATGTATATATAATACTTCCTTAACCCAGTAGAGTTCAAATGTTGACCTAGTGTGTGTAAGTTAAAATGTTTCTTTTGAATTCTAGGGTAAGGATGAGTTTGAGAAAAATCAGAGGCAGTTATTAGAGAAGGGGACCAGACACACCAAAACCACCCTGGAACAGCAGCAGGTGAGGATCTGTGGGTCTATCTGCCTGTCAGGTTCTGTCTGTCCATTTGTCTTGTCCCCGGCTGTCTGTCTGTTTGTGAAGTTACATTGGTGTCTTAATGGTTGAGCGTTGGGATGTTTACAGAACAAGCAGGTTTTTATTTTTACTCTGTGTTCCAATCTACTGCAGCTGAAACAGTTTGAGCGACTGGAGCAGGAAGTCAGCCAGCCAATCAACAACGACATCTCAGGCTGGACCCCGCCCTCCCACTACCCAGCAGCCCAGAGGAGTAAGCTGAGCACAGGCGACCGGCAGCTCCTGCTTTTCTACTCGGAGCAGTGTGAGGCCAACGTCACCACCCTTACCAATGCCATCGACGCCTTCTTCTCCTCCATAAACAGCAACCAGCCGCCCAAGATCTTTGTGGCCCACAGCAAGTTTGTCATCCTCAGCGCACACAAGCTGGTGTTCATCGGGGACACGCTCTCTCGGCAGGCCAAGTCCCCGGAGGTGCGAGCGCGCGTGGCCCAGCACAGTAACGCACTGTGTGACAAACTGAAGGACATTGTGGTGAGCACCAAGACTGCAGCGCTGCAGTACCCTTCCCCCGGTGCGGCACGTGACATGACGGAGAGGGTGCGGGAGCTGGCCGGCTGCACACAGCAGTTCCGTATGGCTCTGAGCCAGCTGCTGGCCATGTGAGCTTCCTGACACACTGATACAGAGCCCTCACCAGCACACACTGGCACAGACACATGGACCCATTATTCACTCCCTTGTGCTTTTTATTTTAAAAAAGGACAACTATCTGACTGGGCTGGGCCATTGGTTGTAAATGAATCACTGTAAATATTTAAGTTACTATCAGCCGAGAAAAAAGTTAAGACGAGCTTCCACAATATATGTTTTTAAGAGCTTATGGGAAATGAGTCAACATGTAGTTTTAGACAATATCCATTGTTAATATTATTGCTCTACTGTAATTATTGCTTTGATTATTATAATAGTTATCATTATTGTTATAATGCGTAGATTAAGGAGGTTTAAATTCCAAATAAATTGTATGTAATACTTAATGCTGGTTTTCATCCCAGATTATCAGTGGGGATGGATTTTGTAAAGATTGTGTATTTAGGTGAGGTGGAGGCAAATGAAAAGCTTTCCTCGGAGCCGTCAAAAGAGGCTGGGGTTTGTATTGAGCACGGCTTTCTGGGTAGTGGGTTGGGAGGGAAAGGTTTCTGATAGACAATTAATTATGTTCTCAGATATATTGCTGTCATGGGGGACATTTAATTTGAGAAGCTCTACTTGCTAATTAAAACAGGCCAATTAGCAGATTGTATTACTATCTCTTCCTTAGAAAACAAGAGAAGAATGAAACGAACCAGATTTAGAGAAACAAATTATGAATTGACAATTCCATTGTCAGCATTTTTACTTTCCTCATTCTTCAAAAGCACAAAAGCGTAATCTGTCAGTCCACTGTCCTTAGAGTGCTTGTTGTGTTCACCTCACTTCCTTCTACAAGTCCTGCATGCTCTCTGTAGTCTGAAGGGTTGTTTCAGACTCCCGTGACTCTGCTGTTTTAGAAGTCTCCATATCGCTCTCTGACCTCCTCCCTTAAGCACTTCCTGGATAGCACCACTGCACCCTGCAGGCCAGGGTAAACCCATCATCATGGTTAGGTTAGGTATGAGCAGGGCATTTGTTTTAATTAACATTCATTCATCACCATGGGAAATGTATTATTATATTAGCGAGTGGTTGTTTGAGAGCTCAATCTCTGCAATCTACCAAATTGTAATGGTTTTAATGGTATCTGTTCGCCTAAATTAAACCATTCTTCAGATGAAACTTCAGCAACTGTATTATATTCCCACTTACGATCGCTGTACCCAAAGGAATATGACTTTACTTGGAAATCAGTCGTGTTTGTCAAGTCCTGGAGAAAACTTCACACATAGCAGAGGAGTCTTCATTGATCTGTTTTCTAAAAGCCAAATGGTAGTTGTTGTTCAACGCAACATACTGTACAATAAAGCACTACAACATGTTGTTGTGGATGTAGTTGAAAACCCTATCAAGTAAAAATCATACATTGAAAACAAAGCTGATTGGTATTTGTGATAATGTTAGTCTCTAATATGGGTTGTAAAATGTGAAATTTACTGTATGTTAAGAACATTGCATAACTAGAAAATATATGTTTCATATATTTTCATAAAATAATAAACTTTGAACCTTAAAGAAGCTATGTGCTTTGAATGACATTGAAGATACTAGCAAATGAAATGATACTAGATAATAGAAATGACATGATACTAGATAATAGAAATGACATGATACTAGATAATTGTACACCAGATTAACTTTAGTACTATCGCCGACTAGATGCCCGGAGAAAGAAGAAAGGAGCCAGTTGAGGTGGTTCGGGCATCTAGTACGAAAGCCACCTGGGCGCCTCCCTAGAGAGGTGTTCCAGGCACGTCCAGCTGGGAGGAGACCTCGGGGAAGACCCAGGACTAGTTGGAGAGATTATATCTCCACACTGGCCTGGGAACGCCTCGGGATTCCCCAGTTAGAGCTGGCTAATGTTGCCCGGGAAAGGGAAGTTTGGGGTCCCCTGCTAGAGCAATGTGTCACAACATACAGTGCATCACACCCTGCTGTGTTAATGATGGTTACAGGAGGAATGTGTCACAACACACAGTGCATCACACCCTGCTGTGTTAATGATGGTTACAGGAGGAATGTGTCACAACATACAGTGCATCACACCCTGCTGTGTTAATGATGGTTACAGGAGGAATGTGTCACAACACACAGTGCATCACACCCTGCTGTGTTAATGATGGTTACAGGAGGAATGTGTCACAACACACAGTGCATCACACCCTGCTGTGTTAATGATGGTTACAGGAGGAATGTGTCACAACACACAGTGCATCACACCCTGCTGTGTTAATGATGGTTACAGGAGGAATGTGTCACAACACACAGTGCATCACACCCTGCTGTGTTAATGATGGTTACAGGAGGAATGTGTCACAACATACAGTGCATCACACCCTGCTGTGTTAATGATGGTTACAGGAGGAATGTGTCACAACACACAGTGCATCACACCCTGCTGTGTTAATGTGGTTACAGGAGGAATGTGTCACAACACACAGTGCATCACACCCTGCTGTGTTAATGTGGTTACAGGAGGAATGTGTCACAACACACAGTGCATCACACCCTGCTGTGTTAATGATGGTTACAGGAGGAATGTGTCACAACACACAGTGCATCACACCCTGCTGTGTATAGCGGTTGGTAGCTGCAGACTGGAGAGAGTTCTCATAATGTTGAAAGTGCCTACAATGGGCACGCAAGCTTCAGTACCGGACTTGGGATCAGTGTAAGGTCGCCTGGTCTGATGAGTCTTGTTTTCTTTTACATTAAACTGATGGCCGTGTTCATGTACACCGTTTACCCAGGAAAGTGATGAAACCAGGATGCACTGTGGGAAGACAAGCCAGCGGAGGGAATGTGATGCTCTGGGCAATGTTGAGTCCGGAAATTGATGTGGACATCAATTTGACACTTGCCACCAGCAGCACCCATACATGCCAAAATTATTCCCTGATTTCAGTGGCCTCTAAGCAAGCCTGCCACACTGCACACATTGTTCACGAATGTTTTGAAGAACATGATGAAAGGTTTGAGCTGTTGCCCTGGTCTCAAAATTCCCCACATCTCAATTCGATTGGGCATCTCTGATGAGCAAGAAAATTGGGATTTTACTCCTTCTGTGATTGGAAAAACACTTCCTGCCCATAATGCACTAACCAATTATATGAACAAGGTTGCTTATGTTGTCAAGAATTAAATGCCTAATATGAGAATACAACGCCTGGGTTGTAACGAGTTAACAGCTTGGCGAAACAGCGATTAGCACTGCTATAAATCTAGCTTTATATTCAAGATTCGGACTTTGATCGTAAATACCTCATGAACGAAATTCCCTAGAGAGAAACAAATTACATTTGCCTAATTTGCTCACATTTGCCTAATCTGCTTGATTGCAAACTAGCATCACCCCTTGCTTTTCCATATATCGGATTAATATCTATCAAAACTCATCAATGTTTCCTATTTCAACATGTGGGTTTGGCCACTTTCTGTGAGATGTGAGAAATTGCTTTATAGACAAAGCACTTCTTAAAAAATGACCCGTATATACATATATCGTCTTTACTTTCCTGTGGAATAACACGTTTAAATACCAGATCACAGAAGTGGAGTACATTTTAGTCTACAGCGTTCTCCTCAGAGAATGGGTTGGACTGCTACCCAGTTCGCCTTCCATCTATGGAACAAACTCTAGACCGCTTTTAAATGAAACACACATTTTAAGAAGGTATTAGAGGATCAGTATCTTGCTGTCTGTAATAGTTTTTTTTATCTGTCTGTCTTCTGAAGTTTGATTCTGACTTATTGTCATTATTGTTTATTTGTATTGTATCATTTGTTTGAAAAAAATGATTGACTGTAAATGTAAAGCTGTTTTGCACAGGGGCAGAACCACAAAAGCAGTCCAAGTTTCCAACTTAAAATATAGTTTGAAAAAATATTTAATATTTTTCAGTTGAAACAAAACTGCTTTAATATAACACGTGGGTTAAGGCACGTTTGTGTCACGTCTATATAAACAATGTCAGTTGCATTTTTATAAATTATGTGTCACTAACCTTCCTTTGTGACCTGGGATTTTGGGTTGGGCTTTGTGTTGTTTGGGTTTGTTTCCCCCTGGGGGGTCTATGTATTTTGTCCCGTCTCCGGTTCTGTTTTCCTGCGCACCTGCTGGAGATTAGAAATTACACACCTCGAACTTCTCCGCATCAAGGGAGATATTTAAGAAGTAACCAGATCTCAGTCCTGGCCGGATCGTACGTTAATGAATGAGCCATATCTTGGTATCGCTAGTAAAGTTCTCCAGAAACCTTCTGTTTTTTTATGAAAAATGTATTTAAATACAATTTACAAAATTAATCTTTAGTAATATTTCAATACCTTGTGTCTATACTGATGTACCAATGTGCTAAGCATGAGTCTATTCTAACACAAAGCCACTTGGTGGGAGTGTCTAGCTGAGCTAACTTTTTTTAGCCATGATCGCTTGGCCTTGGGAATTTCAGCCATGATTACAAGGTCAGTCAATCATTGTTACACAGTACTGAAATATCAACTTTATCTGATCTTCAGAGGTTAATGAGTATTGCAGTAGAATTTCAAACTTACACAAATACGGTTTCACAGTCCTTGATGAGAACCCAAAACTATTGCCCCTTCAAATCTTATTTTCCATAACCGGAAACATAACATAACCCTGAAAGGCCCTGTAATGTGCACATAAACAAATGCAGTCTGCCTACTGTAATGATGAATTGTTTTTGTTTGTGTTTTACACTGAATTTGTATACCGTTATGTACAGTTTTTGTTATACGTTTAGGGGAATAAGGCAACTTAGTAACACATTAAATCAGAAATACTTAGTCATTGAGTATGTATTTTGGAGTCAACTAGTAAAAGTTGAGCACAATATTGTATTAATATAGTGCAAGTAAAAAAGGCTTTTTTTAAATGGTTTCCCAAGACTCAAACCAGTAACTCTCCAAGCACAACCTCATTCTATAATGATCACTAAGCAGCATTCTTTCATTTAGTTTAAAAAATATATCTTTGTGGTGAAACACTACCATGTCTAACCTTCAACACACCTCTCTAAAGGAGCATAGCCACAAAGAATTGAACGGTTTAAAACCAATTTTTTTATTCAGAATAAAAAAGACTTGATACATCTTCATTATCTGCATATTTTTTATCCATATACCATCTTAGAAGCAATAGCTAAATACAATATCTGTGAAAAACCTGTGGAAGCATTTAGAAAACATTCACAGATTGGTCCCAACCATCAGAGAACCTTCAGAGAACATTCAAAGAACGTTCACAGTTCACAGTTGTAAGCTCTGAGTACAGATTGTTCCCTGAACATTCATATTCTAGAAACATGTAGAAAGCCATATATGGAACTTTGGTTCCAAGGTGGGTGCATTGTTAAGGGAACATTGCTATTCAAATTTGGCCCTTAATTTACAGATAAGGGTGTTGCAACAGAAGAAAAATAGGATTTTGCCACAAGGTTTCCGATCTAAATTATTTTATGATATCATAGACTGTACATTTCGTCTAGACTAGAGAGTTTGCTGGAAAATAGAAAAAAAAAAAAATAACAATTTCTGAACAATATCAATTCATTTGACAACCATGGTGGCTAATATTTGGACTTCATGCATAGTCATGCATAGTCTTCCACCATCAACTGGAATAATTTTAACAACATGTTATGTGTAAACGATAATATAACCGAATAGCTTAACAAAAAAATACATATTATACTCAAAAACATGTTACAATTTATAGAAACCTAGAAATTCCTTAATATACGTGAACAAAATCTAATATAGATACATTATATTTCCCAATTTTTTAACGAGCACAGTGTAGAATATTTTCTCAAATGTTTAGAAGACCAAATGAAACAATTACACAACATATCTCCTCCTCGTCTTCCCTTTTGAATGAGACATGAACATTTTCTGCAGACGTCTGGTCATTTCTGCTTGTATTCATGCAAGTATTACAGTAACATATCTTACATAATCTTACATAATACTATATGTCTCCATATATATGGACTTCCTGTGACAATGTTACAGTTTTGACTAGGTACATGTGTGAATCAGGTTGTTATAGCAACATGCACAGTTAATCTGTACAGATGTGAAGTACCTACCTACTACATACCCTGCTCTTAATTCTATTCTGCCTTTCATACACAAATCCATACAAGAAGGGGTTCAAACAGCTGTTGATGAAGGCCAGAGCCTTAACTGCATCCCCAAACATCCTCCTAAAGAATTTCAAGTTTTCGTATGCCCCAGGATGAGATGTTTCAATTAATGTAGTTACGATATCAACCACATTGATGACATATACAGGTGTCCAAAATAGAAAGAAGGCCACTAAGATGCTGGTCACTAGCTTAGTCATATGCGGAAGCGTTGAGACACCCCCCTGTTGATGTGTCATGTCTTCTTTTACTTCTGTATTTCTCTTATTCCCAACAAACCTTTTGTGGAAATAAAGGTAGGAAGTGGCCAGGATACAGGATGGGATGACAAACCCAAAAAATGTCTCCACCAGAAGAACTGATACTTTCAACCTTTTACCCCGTTGGCACCTCCACTTTCCCCTCTTCTCCTCAACCTCTCGTGTGAACATAGTGGGTAAGGCGAGAACGCACACCAGAACCCAGAGGCCCAGCAGCATCATATTATGTAGTCTCTTCTGCCGTTGGGTCTTAGAAGTTTGTCCCATTTGGTTCCTGGTCTTGTTATTCATGGCTCGATGCCGGTGGACCCCCATCAGGGTGACGGTCAGAACGCTGCCATACAAACAGCAGTACAGGGCGTAGGTGAATAGGCCACATGTCCAGAGGTCAAAGGTCCATTCATTAACTAGTAAGTAGATGGCAAAAGGGATGGTGCTGAGAGACAACGAGTCCGAAACCGCTAGACTCAGGATCAGCTTTAGAAAGAACGTCTGATTCGGACTCTTGTTCGGCTTCCTGTGCATTATTGCTTTAGCAATGGTGACAATCACCGCTATGTTACAAGGAAGTCCAACAAAGCAGCACAGTCCCATGATAAAGGAAGGAGCAAAAACCGGAGTAAAAGAATGTGAAGTATCGTTACCATTGAAGGTGGTTGAAATGTTGGTTGGCATCATGATGATATCCAGGTTCCAGTTATTACTGCACAGCAGAGCAGAGGTAAAGAGAAGTCAAAACCCTGACAACATAACCAGATCTTTTAAATGATCGTGACTCCTCCCCATGAACCCTGGTGAACAAAGTGTTAGCTCACTTGGTATCTTTCGGAAAACGTATCTGAGCATTTTATATCGTTTTGCATTTGCATAGATTTGTATTGTAAATGAATATTTTATATATTTACATATTTTTTAAAGCAACCAGGGCAGTTGGCCAATTACAGGAAATGGTCTAGTTAAAGTATGATGTTGTTGACACAGTTGTCGAGCTAGTGGTACAGATTCAGTTCAGGTTCAGTATATATATGTATGCTCAGCAAAAAAAGAAATGTCCACTCACTTATAATTTTTTTATTTTCAGAAAACTGAACATATGTGTAAATATTTGTATGAAAATAATAACATTAAACAACTGAGTAAGAAACTCAGTGAGGAAGTCCCCCAGACAAAAAATCTGATGAAATAAAGTGTCACTGAACAAACAGTCAGTTTGCCACCACCAGCTGCAACTCTTTCTCATGAACTGCACCAGATTAGACAGTTCTTGCTGTGAGATGTTACCCCACACTTTCACTAAGGCACCTGCATGTTCACATTTCTAGGGGGGTTTCTCTAGCCCTCACCCTACGATCCAGCGTGTCCCAGGTGTGCTCAATGCTGGCCCTGGCAAACGCAAGTCCGACCACATCACCCCTGTTGAGACCAAACCGCAATTTGTCATTTGTAAAGAGCATTTTTTGCCTGTCGTGCCTGGTCCAGAAACAGAGGGTTTATGCCCATATGTGGCGTTGTTGCCAGTGATGTCTGGTGAGGAACTGCCTACAACAGGCCTACAAGCCCTCAGTCCAGCCGCTTTGAGCCCATTGCGAACAGAGCACTGATGGAGGGATCGTGCGCTCCTGGAGTAACTCGGGCAGTTGATGTTGCCATCTTGTACTTGCCCGGCAGGTGAGATTTTTTAATTGACCGATCTTGTGCTGGTGTTGTTACACGACGTTTGACACCAAACTGTCTTCTGCCCTCCAGAAACGTAGGTGTTTCATACGGACATTGTGATTTATAGCCCTGGCCACATCTGCAGTCCTCATTTCTCTTTGCAGTAGTGTGCATAAGGCACATTTACACAGATTTAGGGGACCCTGGGAATCTATCTTGTGGGGTTTTTTAGTCAGTAGAAAGATGTCTTTCGTTTTACAGGTTTTCTTATCGCTTTGGTACTATTATCGCAACTATGTTGTAAAATCTCACAACTCTTAGTACAAAACTCAAGGCAGATCATCCAAAAAGCTGTTTTTTCAAACATGTAATATGTGTAGGGGGGGTGTATGCATGGGCACCTTACAGTAATGGGGCACTATATAGTGGGGGGGGGGTGTATGCATGGGCACCTTACAGTAATGGGGCACTATATAATGGGGGGGTGTACAGTCCCTGACAAAAGTCTTGTCGCTTATCTATTTTCTAGAAACACCTGCTATTAACCAGACTTTTAATTAATCAATTGGTGTTAGAAATAGCTCATATGAAAAGCTAAAACCTTCCCAAATGATGTTTAATGCACAGAAATGAATTAGTTTCACTGAAAAAAGATGTATTATTTAATCAAGACAGAAAGGTCAAATTTTGGCAAGACAAAAGTTTTGTCGCCTATACAGAAATTGAACACATTTACTGCAAATACAAAAATATGTCAGCAAATTAAGTAGTGGTGCTGTGAGAACCAAATGTAATACCTTGTATGACTTCCATGAGCTTGAAGGACTGCATCCATGCGGTTTGGCAAGGATTCATACAATTTATTGATGAAGTCATCAGGAATAGCAAAGAAAGCAGTCTTGCATGCCTCACAGAATTCATCAATATTCTTTGGTTTCGTCTTCCATGCTTCCTCTTTCATCCTACCCCACATATGCTCAATGATGTTCATGTCTGCTGACTGGGCTGGCCAATCCTGGATCATCTTGATCTTCTTCGCCTTGAGGAAATTTGATGTGGAGATGGAAGTATGCGATGGAGCACCATCCTGCTGCAGAATTTGGCCTATTTTATGGTTGGGAATATAAGAGGTAGCTAAGATTTCTTGGTATTTTAGACTATTGATGTTGCCTTCCAGCCTGCAGATCTCTCGCACACCCCCATACTGGATGTAACCCCAGACCATGATTTTTCCGCCACCAAACTTGTTTTCTGGGTGAATGTCGGATCCATGCGGGCTCCAGTAGGTGTCCTGCAATATTTGCGGCGACTGTGGTGTAATTCAACAGAAGATTCATCTGAAAAATCCACCTTCTTCCACTTTTCCAGCGTCCATCCTTTTAGCAGGCTGTGGGCCTTGGCAAATGCAACACGGTTTTTCAATTGTCTTTTGTTTAGTGCTGGCTTCTGGGCACTGATTCGACCATGGAGGCCATTTCGAGACAGAATCCGACAAACTGTTCTGGTTGAAACAGGGACTTCAGGTGCCCAGGTCTCGTGGAGCTCTGCTGCAGTGGAAAATGGGCTGGCCTTGGATTTCGAGCCAACAAACGGTCCTCTCGAGCAGTTGTCTTGCGGGGTCGGCCTGACCTGGGCTTGTCAAAAACGTCTCCAGTGTCTTCAGATGTTTTTTTTATCCTCTGTACTTGACGCTGAGACACATTGAAGGTGTCTGCCACATCAGCAGTGGATCTGGTCTTCAGCCTCTTGATAATCAAAACTTTAGTCTCAGGGTGAATCTTAGGCATTTTTGCAGAGGTCTAGTTGCAGTTGATGTGAAGGTCTAGTGTACTGGGGTTGTTTTTATACACACCTGAGACCTAATTGATCCATTATTAGTCACATGTGAAGCTCATATGACAAGGCGACAACACTTATGTCTTTGCAAAAATTGACTCAATGGGCTTTACCAAGCTGTGAATATTAGAATACTTTTTGACAGTTTCATTTTGCACTGAAACATTATTACAAAAGTTGTGGGGATTAAAATGAGCCATTTCTTGTAAAAACATCTTGATTAGAAATATATTTCAGCGGCACTTCAGGTCAATTTGTACACAAGCGACAAGACTTTTGTCAGGGACTGTATGCATGGGCACCTTACAGTAATGGGGCACTATATAATGGGGGGAGTGTATGCATGGGCACCTTACAGTAATGGGGCACTATATAGAGGAGGGGGGTGTATGCATGGGCACCTTACAGTAATGGGGCACTATATAGTGGGGGTGTATGCATGGGCACCTTACAGTAATGGGGCACTATATAGTGGGGGGGTGTATGCATGGGCACCTTACAGTAATGGGGCACTATATAATGGGGGGGGTGTATGCATGGGCACCTTACAGTAATGGGGCACTATATAATGGGGGGAGTGTATGCATGGGCACCTTACAGTAATGGGGCACTATATAGAGGAGGGGGTGTATGCATGGGCACCTTACAGTAATGGGGCACTATATAGTGGGGGTGTATGCATGGGCACCTTACAGTAAAGGGGCACTATATAATGGGGGGGTGTATGCATGGGCACCTTACAGTAATGGGGCACTATATAATGGGGGGGGTGTATGCATGGGCACCTTACGGTAATGGGGCACTATATAATGGGGGAGTGTATGCATGGGCACCTAACAGTAATGGGGCACTATATAGAGGAGGGGGTGTATGCATGGGCACCTTACAGTAATGGGGCACTATATAATGGGGGGGAGTGTATGCATGGGCACCTTACAGTAATGGGGCAGTATATAGAGGAGGGGGGGTGTATGCATGGGCACCTTACAGTAATGGGGCACTATATAATGGGGGGAGTGTATGCATGGGCACCTTACAGTAATGGGGCACTATATAGAGGAGGGGGTGTATGCATGGGCACCTTACAGTAATGGGGCACTATATAGTGGGGGTGTATGCCTGGGCACCTTACAGTAATGGGGCACTATATAGTGGGGGAGGGGTGTATGCATGGGCACCTTACATTAATGGGGCACTATATAATGGGGGGGGTGTATGCATGGGCACCTTACAGTAATGGGGCACTATATAATGGGGGGAGTGTATGCATGGGCACCTTACAGTAATGGGGCACTATATAGAGGAGGGGGTGTATGCATGGGCACCTTACAGTAATGGGGCACTATATAGTGGGGGGGGTGTATGCATGGGCACCTTACAGTAATGGGGCACTACATAATGGGGGGTGTATGCATGGGCACCTTACAGTAATGGGGCACTATATAGTGGGGGTGTATGCATGGGCACCTTACAGTAAAGGGGCACTATATAATGGGGGGTGTATGCATGGGCACCTTACAGTAATGGGGCAGTATATAGAGGAGGGGGTGTATGCATGGGCACCTTACAGTAAAGGGGCACTATATAATGGGGGGTGTATGCATGGGCACCTTACAGTAATGGGGCACTATATAGTGGGGGGTGTATGCATGGGCACCTTACAGTAATGGGGCACTATATAGTGGGGGTGTATGCATGGGCACCTTACAGTAAAGGGGCACTATATAATGGGGGGAGTGTATGCATGGGCACCTTACAGTAATGGGGCACTATATAGAGGAGGGGGTGTATGCATGGGCACCTTACAGTAATGGGGCACTATATAGAGGAGGGGGTGTATGCATGGGCACCTTACAGTAATGGGGCACTATATAATGGGGGGTGTATGCATGGGCACCTTACAGTAATGGGGCACTATATAATGGGGGGTGTATGCATGGGCACCTTACAGTAATGGGGCACTATATAGAGGAGGGGGGGGTGTATGCATGGGCACCTTACAGTAATGGGGCACTATATAGAGGGGGGGGGTGTATGCATGGGCACCTTACAGTAATGGGGCACTATATAATGGGGGGTGTATGCATGGGCACCTTACAGTAATGGGGCAGTATATAGAGGAGGGGGTGTATGCATGGGCACCTTACAGTAATGGGGCACTATATAGTGGGGGTGTATGCACGGGCACCTTACAGTAATGGGGCACTATATAATGGGGGGTGTATGCATGGGCACCTTACAGTAACGGGGCACTATATAATGGGGGGGGGGGAGTGTATGCATGGGCACCTTACAGTAATGGGGCACTATATAGAGGAGGGGGGGTGTATGCATGGGCACCTTACAGTAATGGGGCACTATATAGTGGGGGGTGTATGCATGGGCACCTTACAGTAATGGGGCAGTATATAGAGGAGGGGGGGTGTATGCATGGGCACTTTATTTCAAGATGAAGCAGGATAGAGGAAGCAAGGAAAGGAAAAGGTTGTGGACAAGTTATCCGTCAGAGAGGTGGTTGGCATGGGAACTGTCATAGAGGTGGACATGGGAACTGTTATAGAGGTGGACATGGGAACTGTCATAGAGGTGGACATGGGAACTGTCATAGAGGTGGACATGGGAACTGTCATAGAGGTGGACATGGGAACTGTCATAGAGGTGGGCATGGGAACTGTCATAGAGGTGGACATGGGAACTGTCATAGAGGTGGACATTGGAACTGTCATAGAGGTGGACATGGGAACTGTCGTAGAGGTGGACATGGGATCTGTCATAGAGGTGGACATGGGAACTGTCATAGAGGTGGGCATGGGAACTGTCATAGAGGTGGACATGGGAACTGTCATAGAGGTGGACATGGGAACTGTCATAGAGGTGGACATTGGAACTGTCATAGAGATGGACATGGGAACTGTCATAGAGATGGACATGGGAACTGTCATAGAGGTGGACATGGGAACTGTCATAGAGGTGGACATGGGAACTGTCATAGAGGTGGACATTGGAACTGTCATAGAGATGGACATGGGAACTGTCATAGAGGTGACATGGGGACTGTCATAGAGGTGGAAATTGGAACGTCATAGAGATGGACATGGGAACTGTCATAGAGATGGACATGGGAACTGTTATAGAGGTGGACATGGGAACTGTCATAGAGGTGGACATAAGCACCACCTGAGGGGTTGGAGAGGTGGTTGGCATGGGGTCCGTCAAAACTTTGTTCGCCAAAGAGAGCGAGGCAGAACTGTTGTCTCCAATGAAGTCCAGGCCATTGTTGTTGATCATGTGGTGAACCGAGGCCTTACCATGGCAGAGACTGGCAGATTAGTTGATCAAATGTAAAAATATCAACTTTATCTACGCCACCCTCTTTCCGGCCATGGGTGAGGCCTGAAATTACATCAGTGTAGACCAATGCCAAGCATGGATTCGCCCTGTTTTTCCCAAGGTTTATGAACATTGAGGACGCAACCAGGAGGTGAGAGAACACAGGCAAATAGCTCTTTATCATGTACACAAGAAAATGTAAAAGTATCTATATCAGGAGCACTATGAACTTTTAAAATTGGCATGTGCTACGAAGTTGTGTTTCACAAAACACTACACACCTCAATAACTCTTGGTGTTTTCTGGGAAAGTTCCAAGTGCTTGCTAAAACATTAAAAAGCACATTTTCTAATAAGGTTGGGCCTACACCTGTGTAATTAAAACCACATGAAACTGGGTCATTGCTGATGTTCAAACCACACAGACCATGCGGCGCACAGAATAACTGAAGCAGAGAATGTAAAATGTAATAGTGCCAACAGTATCTAAAAAAATTGGAAACTAGTTCACGTAAAGTTCTGCTTCTCATTTAAAAGTTAAAACAATATAATAAAAATAAATTACTGTATTTTGGGAAAACAACGTTTTAGTTATAGGTCCTCCATCTGGTCTACTGATTATGACCATGCTTAGAGCTCATAATAATTGTTACTATGCTTAGAGCTCATAATAATTGTTACTATGCTTAGAGCTCATAATAATTGTTACTATGCTTAGAGCTCATATTCATTATAACCATGCTTAGAGCTCATAATAATTGTTACTATGCTTAGAGCTCATATTCATTATAACCATGCTTAGAGCTCATAATAATTGTTACTATGCTTAGAGCTCATATTCATTATAACCATGCTTAGAGCTCATAATAATTGTTACTATGCTTAGAGCTCATATTCATTATAACCATGCTTAGAGCTCATAATAATTGTTACTATGCTTAGAGCTCATATTCATTATAACCATGCTTAGAGCTCATAATAATTGTTACTATGCTTAGAGCTCATATTCATTATAACCATGCTTAGAGCTCATAATAATTGTTACCATGCTTAGAGCTCATAATAATTGTTACCATGCTTAGAGCTCATAATCATTCTAACGATGCTTAGAGATCATAATCATTCTAACGATGCTTTGCACTGGTAAAAGGGCTGCATCGCTCAACATACAGGGAGTCTCGGTGAAAACCCAGTAGCCCTAGTCAGAATAAAAAAGTATGTGCAGTCATGTGGTGAAAATGTACTGTATACGAGAAAATAAACGGGGCCAGGACGAGAAGGGTGTTCCTGCACAACCGGAGGCTGCAGTTTCAGGACCGCAGATCTAGGACCGCAGTTTCAGGACCCTCTCGCGCGCTCTCTCTCGCTCTCTCTTTTTCTCTCTCTCTCTCGCTTTCTCTCTCACACAGAGTTGAAGCCTACCTACAGCCATTCTGCCTGTGCAGCAACTGATGAAAAACGGGGACTTTTTGGTGCTGCTGTTATTGCAAAAAAGTACATAAATATATATACATTTTTGAATCATTCTTGAGTCGTGTCTTGCCTCTCTACAACCTTTAAAATATATGGCTGTTATTTAGTGACATATGCTGATGCTGATTCCATCTTTATTTTACCTGATAATGAGCTAATTAGTTAAACTTAAGGAGGTCAATACACAGTATAATTCAAGAAACTAAGACTTGCTCCACTTTTTCAGTTGTTTAAAGATTTATTTACATTTTTAATTTATGTTTTGTGTATAGTTCGTTTAAATGTCAAATTGTGACTCACTATGTGTACACACTTTGTAGTTATAATCTCTGATGCAAGTCTTAGTTTCTTGAATTATATTGTGTATTGATTAACCTCCTTAACCCTGTTAACACTCCTTGTTGTAAAATTACAACGTTACCTTTAGCCATCCTTAAAAACACTGTTATTTTTTATCTTTTACCACATTTACATAGTCATTGTAACCTATTGTTCAGTCTCACAATGCTTTTGGATAGTAAATTTGTTTAAGTCCCGCTTTACGGCCATGAACTCACACAACCTCTCAAGGTTTCCTTCGAACAACATCTACTTTTTTCCATTGGACTGGATTCATCAGATTCAAGTAAGTAAAATGTATTTTATATTTTTTTGGGTTGTTATTATGTCTAGAGCATGTACATATATAGTTATTTTGGAATATATGCACCAAATTCCATTTAGAGCTTGTTAAATATTTGTTGCAATTATACAACACATGGGTGAGTGTGGTAGTCAAAATAGCAGGCTTGTTGTAGTGGGCTCAAACAGGTTGCATTCCCTCCACTACACCACTGCCTAAAACAGATACATTTTTATATACAGTGCCTTGCGAAAGTATTCGGCCCCCTTGAACTTTTCGACCTTTTGCCACATTTCAGGCTTCAAACATGAAGATATACAACTGTATTTTTTGGTGAAGAATCAACAACAAGTGGGACACAATCATGAAGTGGAACGATATTTATTGGATATTTCAAACCTTTTTTACAAATAAAAAACGGGAAAATTGGGCGTGCGAAATTATTCAGCCCCTTTACTTTCAGTGCAGCAAACTCTCTCCAGAAGTTCTAGTGAGGATCTCTGAATGATCCAATGTTGACCTAAATGACTAATGATGATAAATAGAATCCACCTGTGTGTAATCAAGTCTCCGTATAAATGCACCTGCTCTGTGATAGTCTCAGAGGTCCGTTTAAAGCACAGAGAGCATCATGAAGAACAAGGAACACACCAGGCAGGTCCGAGATACTGTTGTCGAGAAGTTTAAAGCCGGATTTGGATACAAAAAGATTTCCCAAGCCTTAAACATCCCAAGGAGCACTGTGCAAGCGATAATATTGAAATGGAAGGAGTATCAGACCACTGCAAATCTACCAAGACCCGGCCGTCCCTCTAAACTTTCAGCTCATACAAGGAGAAGACTGATCAGAGATGCAGTCAAGAGGCCCATGATCACTCTGGATGAACTGCAGAGATCTACAGCTGAGGTGGGAGACTCTGTCCATAGGACAACAATCAGTCGTATACTGCACAAATCTGGCCTTTATGGAAGAGTGGCAAGAAGAAAGCCATTTCTTAAAGATATCCATAAAAAGTGTCGTTTAAAGTTTGCCACAAGCCACCTGGGAGACACACCAAACATGTGGAAGAAGGTGCTCTGGTCAGATGAAACCAAAATCAAACTTTTTGGCAACAATGCAAAACGTTATGTTTGGCGTAAATGCAACACAGCTCATCACCCTGAACACACCATCCCCACTGTCAAACATGGTGGTGGCAGCATCATGGTTTGGGCCTGCTTTTCTTCAGCAGGGACAGGGAAGATGGTTAAAATTGATGGGAAGATGGATGGAGCCAAATACAGGACCATTCTGGAAGAAAAGCTGATGGAGTCTGCAAAAGACCTGAGACTGGGACGGAGATTTGTCTTCCAACAAGACAATGATCCAAAACATAGAGTAAAATCTACAATGGAATGGTTCACAAATAAACATATCCAGGTGTTATAATGGCCAAGTCAAAGTCCAGACCTGAATCCAATCGAGAATCTGTGGAAAGAACTGAAAACTGCTGTTCACAAACGCTCTCCATTCAACCTCACTGAGCTCGAGCTGTTTTGCAAGGAGGAATGGGCAACGATTTCAGTCTCTCGATGTGCCAAACTGATAGAGACATACCCCAAGCGACTTACAGCTGTAATCGCAGCAAAAGGTGGCGCTACAAAGTATTAACTTAAGGGGGCTGAATAATTTTGCACGCCCAATTTTCCAGTTTTTTATTTGTAAAAAAGGTTTGAAATATCCAATAAATATCGTTCCACTTCATGATTGTGTCCCACTTGTTGTTGATTCTTCACCAAAAAATACCGTTGTATATCTTTATGTTTGAAGCCTGAAATGTGGCAAAAAGTCGAAAAATTCAAGGGGGCCGAATACTTTCGCAAGGCACTGTATATTGACAGTATACATTCTACCCTTGTGTTGTGTTCTAGTCAATTTTGACGGATTTAAAAGTTTTATCTTTAAAAAAATGTAGTTAATTTGATCAGACTGACTTCTGGGAACAGTGAAAATGTTCCTAAATGTGGGGTGTGGATGTAAGTGGGGGTATGCGTGTTTTCCTTTTAGTATGACAATTAGAGAGCATAAGAAGCAGTATTGTTATGTCAAGGCAGTATTGTGTGACTAAATGGCTGGTGATTGGGATGCATGTTTCATTTAGCATGATAAGGAGAGAGCATAGGCTAAGCCAGGGCTATTCAAATGGCGGCCCGCGGGCCACATGTGGCCCGAAAGCAACCTCAGAGTGGCCCAGCCCGTAGTTCCACAATAGACAGTATAAAAGGGAAAATAGGGTCCCGCCAGCGATATTTTTCCCCCCACTATGGCCACGCCAAGACCCACCCTTCAATAGCATTCACACACTACTATTGGCCAGGTGTCCTTGTACAGGTCCTATCCCCTGACTGCTTCGTAGGGCGGGTCTTGGCGTGGCCATAGTGGGATTGGTAATTTTGCGTCCCGCCAAAACTACCAACATGTAAACAATGCAGAGCGTGCTGTGCCGGTAGTAGCCTACATTACTATCAATATGTCTTTCTCAACACGGAAACGTAAAATTGACAATGAAAACCGTCAGTTTAACCCTGCCTGGACTGACAAATACTTGTTTATTTTACCACCACATCCAAATGCCAAACCGATGTGCTTAATTTGTAATGAGTGCGTTGCAGTACTTAAAGATTACAATCTGAGGCAGCACCACGTTGAGAAACACCAGACTTTCCGCACCAATTTTCCCGAGGGATCTCAAGAGAGGGCTGCGAAAGTGCAGAGTTTGATTGCATCTTACAACCGGAGCAGTGTTACCATGGTACGGTCATTTACAGCCCAAGAGAGAGCTACCGCAGCATCCCTTCGTGTTTCCTGGATATTGGCAAAATAGAAAAGACCATTCACAGACTCTGAAACCGTGAAGGACTGTATGTTGGCCATCGTGGATGAGGTGATAAATGACGATAAAATTAAAACGAGCGTGGCATCTGCTATAAAAAACATACCCCTGTCAGATACTTCCAACAGTCGGAGAGTTGAAATTCTTGCTGCAGATGAGTATGAAACGATGTTAGGAGACCTGAGGAAAGCTGACACTATGTCTATAGCAGTAGATGAGTCCACAGACAAAACTGATACTGCTCAGTTGTGCATATATGTCCGTTTTTTTGACGGCAAATGCTTCCGAGAGGAGCTGCTCACCCTAATGCCGTTAGAAGGACACAACTGGCGATATAGTCTTTGGGAAAATTTCTGCTTTTTTTAAAGACAATGGTCTGGATATGAAGCGTGTGTGCATGCTTGTGACAGATAGGGCTCCATCCATGACAGGGAAAGTGAATGGTTTGGCAGCACGTTGGTCCGCTGTAGCACCTCAGTTGATCTCCTTACACTGCATTGTGCATCAGGCGGTGTTGTGCGCAAAACTAAGCGGGGCGCTCAAAACGACAATGGACAGCGTGATGGCTACAATTAATTTTATTCGCTCCACATCAAGCCTCCAACACCGCTTATTCCGCATGCTGCTGTCAGAAATGTCTGCTGAGCACCAAGACCTGCTTTTGCATAATGACGTGAGGTGGCTGTCCAAAGGCAAAGCACTGGAGCGTTTCTGTGGTCTCAGAGAGGAGATCATAACTTTCCTCCGCAGCAGCAAGCAAAAAAAGACAGAAACGCACTTGAGTCGCATACAGGACGACAACATATTCAAACACCTGAATGATCTCATTTTGGGACTACAAGGCAGAGACAACTGATTTGAGCACAGGCTGAATGCTGCATTTTCCGACACTTCGCAAATGCATCTCATCCCCCGGACAAATAACGGATGTGATGACAGATTTCATTGCGAGCCTGAAAAAGAACTTTGCTGGTCGATTGGATGGACTTGTTCTGCCCACAGAGGTGGCCGTTTTTGACAGAGACCCGTTCACTGTTGCAATAGAAGGGGACTTATCCGCACGGGCAAAGGAAGTGGTCCCTTCCATTGACGAGGGGAAATTCACACTCGAACTTGTTGACATCCCCGGGAATCATCACCTTAACGTGGTGGAGAGGTTTGTGTGCCCCTATGAACCTGAGGGCTGGGTTGTCTGGAGCTTCATGCTCCTGGTAGGGTTTCCCAAGGCAAAGTGGTCTCAGGCGAGGGGCCAGACTAAGAATGGTTCACCAAGACCCCATGAAAGATCGAGGAAAAAGGAGCGAGACCCTGCCTGGAGGAAGCCCAGGGCCCTCGTCTGGAGCCAGGCCCAGACGGCGGGCTCGAAAGCGAGCGTCTGGTGGCCGGGTTTGCCACGGAGCCCGGCCGGGCACAGCCCGAACGAGATACGTGGCATCTCTCTCCTCTCCATCCTGTGGGCCCACCACTCACAGGAACAACCGCAGGGGTCGGGTGCGCTGTCATATGGGTGGCAGTGAAGGTGGGGGGTCTCGACGGATCAGACCCGGGCGGCAGAAGCTTGCTTTGGGGACGTGGAACGTCACCTCACTGGGGGGGAAGGAGCCAGAACTTGTGCGTGAGGTGGAGCGATACCAGTTGGATCTGGTGGGACTTACCTCTACGCACAACCGTGGCTCTGGAACCTTACTCCTGGATAGGGGTTGGACTCTGTTCTTCTCTGGAGTTGCCCAGGGTGAGAGGCGGCGGGCTGGTGTGGGGATACTCACGAGCCCACGTCTGAGCACGGTGGTGTTGGAGTTTACCCCGGTGGATGAGAGGTTTGCCTCCCTACGCCTAAGGGTGGTGGGGGGGAAAACTCTGACTGTTGTTTGTGCTTATGCACCAAACAGCAGTTCGGAGTATTCAGCCTTCTTGGAGACCCTGAAGGGAGTCCTATATAGGGCTCCAGTAGGGGACTCCATCATTCTGCTGGGTGACTTCAACGCACATGTGGGCAACGATGGAGACACCTGGAGAGGCGTGATTGGGAGGAACGGCCTCCTTGATCTAAACCCGAGCGGTCGTTTGTTATTGGACTTCTGTGCTAGTCATGGATTGTCTATAACAAACACCATGTTCGAACATAAGGAGGCGCATAAGTGTACATGGTACCAGAGCACCCTAGGCCGAAGGTCAATGATCGATTTTGTAATCGTATCGGCTGATCTAAGGCCGCATGTTTTGGACACTCGGGTGAAGAGAGGGGCAGAGCTGTCAACTGATCACCATCTGGTAGTGAGTTGGATCAGAGGGTGGGGAAAGACTTTGGACAGACCAGGTAAGCCCAAACGGGTAGTGCGGGTGAACTGGGAACGTCTGGAGGAGGCCCCTGTCCGAAAGATCTTTAACTCACACCTCCGGCGGAGCTTTTCAGGCATCCCTGTGGAGGTTGGGGGCATTGAACCTGAGTGGGCAATGTTCAAAGCTTCTATTGCTGAAGCTGCGGCGGTGAGCTGTGGTCTCAAGGTCCTAGGTGCCTCAAGGGGTGGTAACCCTAGAACACCGTGGTGGACCACGGTGGTCAGGGAAGCTGTCCGACTGAAGAAGGAGGCCTTCAGGGATATGCTAGCCCTCGGGACTCCGGAGGCAGTTGCAGGGTACCGACAGGCCCGAAGGGCTGCAGCCGCTGCCGTGTCAGAGGCAAAGCAGCGGGTGTGGGAGAAGTTTGGAGAAGCTATGGAGAAGGACTTTCGGTCGGCACCAAAATGCTTCTGGAAAACCGTTCGGCACCTCAGAAGGGGAAACGGGAACCATCCAAGCTGTGTACAGTAAGGATGGGACACTGTTGACCTCAACTGATGATGTGATCGGGCGCTGGAAAGAGCATTTTGAGGAGCTCCTGAATCCGACCTACACGCCCTCTAGTACAGAGGCAGATGGAGGGTCATCGTCAGTTTCCCTGGGGGAAGTCGCTGAGGTAGTCAAACAACTCCACAGTGGCAAAGCCCCAGGGACTGATGAGATTCGTCCAGAAATGCTAAAAGCTTTGGGTGGGGAAGGGCTGTCTTGGTTGACACGCCTCTTCAACATTGCATGGAAGTCTGGGACAGTGCCAGAGGAGTGGCAGACCGGGGTGGTGGTTCCCCTCTTTAAAAGGGGGACCAGAGAGTGTGTGCCAATTACAGAGGTATCACACTCCTCAGCCTCCCTGGTAAAGTGTACTCCAAAGTGCTGGAAAGGAGGGTTCGGCCAATAGTCGAACCTCAGATTGAAGAGGAACAATGCGGTTTTCGTCCTGGCCGGGGAACCACGGACCAGCTCTTTACTCTCGCAAGGATCCTGGAGGGGGCCTGGGAGTATGCCCATCCAGTCTACATGTGTTTTGTGGATCTGGAGAAGGCGTATGACCGGGTACCCCGGGATCTTTTGTGGGAGGTGCTGCGGGAGTATGGGGTGAGGGGTCTCTTCTCAGGGCCATCCAATCTCTGTACGCTCAAAGCATGAGCTGTGTCCGTGTCCTCGGCAGTAAGTCGGATTCGTTCCAGGTGGGGGTTGGCCTCCGCCAGGGCTGCGCTTTGTCACCAATCCTGTTTGTAATATTCATGGACAGGATATCAAGGCGTAGTCATGGGGGGAGGGGTTCCCATTCGGTGGGCTGATGGTCACATCACTGCTTTTTGCGGATGATGTGGTCCTGATGGCCTCATCGGTCGGTGACCTTCAGCACTCACTGGATCGGTTCGCAGCCGAGTGTGAAGCGGCTGGGATGAGGGTTAGCACCTCTAAATCTGAGGCCATGACTCTCAGCAGGAAACCGGTGGAGTGCCTACTCCGGGTAGGGAATGAGTCCTTACTCCAAGTGAAGGAGTTCAAGTACCTCGGGGTCTTGTTCGCGAGTGAGGGAACAATGGAGCGGGAGATTGGTCGGAGGATCGGAGCAGCGGGGGCGGTGTTGCATTCGCTTCACCGCACCGTTGTGACGAAAAGAGAGCTGAGCCGAAAGGCAAAGCTCTCGATCTACTGGTCAATCTTTGTTCCTATCACCTATGGTCATGAAAGCTGGGTCATGACCGAAAGAACTAGATCGCGGGTACAAGCGGCCGAAATGGGTTTTCTCAGAAAGGTGGCTGGCCTCTCCCTTAGGGATAGGGTGAGAAGCTCAGTCATCCGAGAGGAACTCTGAGTAGAGCCGCTGCTCCTTTGCATAGAAAGGAGCCAGTTGAGGTGGTTCGGGCATCTTGTACGAATGCCACCTGGGCGCCTCCCTAGAGAGGTGTTCCAGGCACGTCCAGCTGGGAGGAGACCTCGGGGAAGACCCAGGACTAGGTGGAGAGATTATATCTCCACACTGGCCTGGGAACGCCTCGGGATTCCCCAGTCAGAGCTGGCTAATGTTGCCCGGGAAAGGGAAGTTTGGGGTCCCCTGCTAGAGCTGCTACCCCCGCGACCCGACCCCGGATAAGCGGTTGAAGATGAGATGAGATGAGAGATGAACTTGTTGACATGCAGTCATCTGTAACCATGGCACAGCGGGCCTGCAATGTTTTGGACAAATGTCAACGTACATCAGTTCCCTAACATTAAGAAAGTAGCGATCGTCATGCTCAGCATGTTTGGATCAACGTACACATGTGAGTCAAGTTTTTCACACATGAACTCCATAAAAAGCAACTCTCGTTGCTCCCTGACTGACCGTACTCTCCATCAATGCCTCCGGATTGCATTGACAACTTACGAGCCTAAAGTCACTGCTCTCGTTCGAAACAAAAAATTTCACTTCTCCCACTAAGTCAGCAGGGTAAATGTAGCCTACCTACATCAATATAATGTGGGATGTGTAACGAAGGCATGTATAATCACACATGGTGGTGATTTAAAATATGTTCCCTCAGTAGTGCAGTAGTACACCTTGTGTAGTTAGTTATAGTTGTGAATACTGTGCACTTATTATTTTTATGCACTTTGAGATGTTCCTGCATGGGTCAAATATGAGCAAGATGTTTATTTTATTTCAAAAGGAAAGTTAATGTTATTGCGAATTGCCTACTGTGCACTATTTTGTTTTATGCACTTGATCAGATAGGTCAGATATGTAGCCTAGGTAGGCCTAGGCAAGAGGTGCCTAGGTCAGTTTCTTTTCTTTTGTAAATGGAAAAAGTAGGAGCCAAAGTTAAAAGAGAAACAATGAATAAACCTTACATGTTTTTCAATAAATTTGTTTGTGTTGGTTTTAAAATGTGTCATTACGAGCTGCTTCGCCGCTGAAATGACTAGCCCAAATAACCTTTCTCGATTTGAAAATCTGGCCCAACTGAATTTGTAATTGAATAGCCCTGGGCTAAGCCATTTACAGCAACTTACAATAAGCAGACAGAATTGTCTGCCTGGAAAACATGTACACCCTGAGTCCGCCACCCTATCTATTACTTCAGGTTATGTACTACAATATAAAAAGCATATTTATACATGTTAATTAATTGATATTTTATTTTCAGAATGCCACCAGCAAGGAGAGAGCCGCGATACAGTGTGCAGGATGTGATTGATATCATCCAAAATGGGGAAAGTGAAGTTGATATGGAACTCAATGACACTGATGAGAGTGATGAAGACTCAGATGAAGATGACTGTCAACAAGTGGACCATGAAAACCAACCACCCATGGACTGTCCAGCTGATAATTACGTGGACATCGAGCCAAAAACAAACAAACACACCACGCCCCGTGACAGGTATCACTGGCTGAAAAAATATTTAATCAGTCCCAACACGATAAAGGGATACCCCAACACGATAAAGGGATACCCCAACACGCAATGCAGCAAGTGGGATGTTCACCTTTGCTTTCAGAGGACAATAACTATTTTGGGGTTTTCACAACCAATGAAAGTCAGTAATGAAAAGAAAAAAAGGAATGGAAAGTTGCTAGAAAAAGCAAGAGTTTTATCTAATTGTTTTTTTAAATAAACGACTTCATAAAAATATGACTAATGTGTGATTATTATTAATGTCATATACATTTATGGGGCTATGTAAGCAATCAAACCTGCAAATAAACCCTTAGTTGTTTTGAATTGTTGTTCAGACAATGTGAGTACAAATACAGGAATTTTGCTACCAGCTAAGGCCAATGTTGCAATATTACAACATTTCCCTAAAACCGTACATATTTTTTATAACTCTTTAATTTCGGCATCAAAGGCCTCTTACAACAACATCTGAAAGGTAAAATATATATTCTTTTAGTTTTTTTCTATATAAACAGGGTTAAGTTTGACTAATTAGCTCATTATCAGGTAAAATAACGATGATTCAAAAATGATTATAAAATCTATATATATTTTAAATTTTGCTGCACAGACAGAATGGCTGTAGGTAGGCTTCAGAGAGAGAGAGAGAGAGAGAGAGAGAGAGAGAAAGAGAGAGCGAGCGGGTCCTGAAACTGCGGTCCTAGATCTGCGGTCCTGAAACTGCGGTCTCCGGTTTTGCAGGAACACACTATTGGCCAGGACACCGGAATCAAAATTGTCAATTCTTAAGTAGATATGTGTTTGGCCCTCTGACAAAGTTGAGAAAATATTTATTGGATGCCTTAAATTGAGTTGTATGAATTGTGGGTGTTTATAAACAGGGCAAATCTCGACCTGAATCAAGGAAGTTATATTGTAGTTTTACAGTGACCATGAACTGTTAACAAATTGCACTGTATTTGGTTAAGACAGACATATGACCTCTGTGGATGAGAATCTATGGCCAAATGCCCAAGACAGGCTTGATCCAACATATTGTTTCTTTTGGTCACTGGTACTATTTAGCAACAATGTTGTAAAATCCAAAACTCCAAACTCATCACACTTGTGACGCAGCCAGTCTTTCATTCAAAACTTGCATAAACAACTATCACCACAAAACCATTGATTCAGAGTTGTGAAATGTCATGAGATCATATGGTTTAATCTTTTCAGTTTAGTCGTTTTAACTACCAGTGAATCCCATAACAAACAATGCAAGATGCATGTTTCAAATCGCCCTAAACAGTGCTTAAAGTAATATGCTATAGCATATTACAGGTTTTACATTAGGCAATACACCTACATTATCCAACATTTACAGAATCTATCAATTCCTTACCGTAACATCTATATTGTGTAATCAGGTTGTGATCAACGAAGACATCCTGTACAAGCATTTGAGCAAATGAAGATCTGTCAAGTCTTTTTAATTTATTTATTGAAAGACAGGGTCCTGAAAAAGGCCTTTTTCTGGTTGTACTTTTGTACTTGTACTTTTGAGTACATTTTAACAGCAGATAAATACTTTTGATACTTAAGTGAATTTAAGATGAGCTACTTTAAGACTTTTACTCAAGCTATTTTTTTATGAATGACTTTTACCAAAGTACATTTTTGGTACGATATCTGTACTTTTACTTAAGTACATAATTCAAGTACTTTTTACACCACTGCATATATATATACACACATATGTACATTTTTTGTCCCCTCAAAATAACTCAACACACAGCCATTAATTCCTAAACTGCAGGCAACAAAAGTGAGTACACCCAAGTGAAAATGTCCAAATTGGGCCCAAAGTGTCAATTTTTTGTGTGGCCACCATTATTTTACAGCACTGCCTTAACCCTCTTGGGCATGGTGTTCACCACAGCTTCACAGGTTGCCACTGGAATCCTCGCCACGACGACATCACCTGTGTATGCTACCAAACTTGCCTTGGTGAAGACATCTATTATACCAATGTTTGACTTGGTGATGTCATTTACAGAACTGCCTAAAACTCTCCTGAAAAAAATGGATGTTATACGTTTGTCACCAATGCCCCATACAACACCCACCAGTGCAACCTTTACGCATTAGTCGGCTGGCCATCGCTTAAGTCTCTGCTAGGCACAGTCCCGCAGTACCTAAGCACTTTAGCCACCATAGCTCTACCCACCAGCAGTCTATGCATAAGCAGGTACATTGCCTTAGTCACCCCGAAAGCCTGCTTATCGTTTGACCGCCAATCATTCCAGTTTTCAGCCGCCAATAACTGAAATACTAAAACTTGAAAGCCTTATCTCACCCATTGCCTTCAAACTACTCCCGTCTGAACACTTGGCCGATCACTGTACAAGTTAACTGTGTGGTTTTCAAACCAAACCATAGTCATATAATCTTCGCACAAAAATGATCTACCTGATAGAAACACTTAAACCTTCTCACATTCTGTATATAGACACCCCTTTGTATTCTATATAGTTGTTATTGACATATCAATGCTACTCAACTGACCTACATATACCTCATCCTGTATTATCTGTATATTGACTCATTACTTGATTCTGTACTGCCCGCTGTCCCACTGCTATTTGCACTCTTGTGTTCTGTGTATTTATTGTAAATGTATTTTGCTTAAATTGTGCCCATATTGAAAAAAATAATACGTGAAGGACAGCCACCATAAATTCAAAATAAGACAACAATTGTGTTATTTTAATAAAAAAAGAAAGAAAACAATAACCAGGAACAATGTTACAATGACCGACACAAAATGAAATCCACTCTAAACACCATCACACAGATAAAAACACAATACTTGTGTGACTAAAAAAGGTATCATATCACAAAGTAATAGTCCTGTAAGAATTAAAACATTGACACAGACAAAAGCTTAATGAAAGTATCTTATATGCTAAATAACATCCAGATCAATATTGAAAACGTGTATGACCGCCGTGGACTGGTCAAATTGACACAGTGGCATTCTGCTGGCCCTAGGTTACCCATCTTCTCTGCCCTGACTGAACTCACAGAGACAGTCTCATTCAGGGTGCAGGATTTAATTGTATATAAAGTTGAACCTGCAAGAAAATAAAAGTTTTTTTAACTAATCTATAAACAATGGACATCGTCCATCATCAAATGCCAATGTTGCTCTGATTTTATAACGTCTTACAAGGTACAGTATTTCATATTTTGGTAAATATCATTACCTGCTAAGCAGCTGCGGGAGACTGGATATGATGGGCCCATAGCCTGGAGCATTGTCATACAGCTCAAACAGAGGAGCAGCCACCAGCTTATAGTTCTTTGGCACTGCAAACAAAGCTGGGAAAATCACAGTGTAAAAATACACTTGGGGACAAGCAATGTACAGCGGGTTGCACTGGAATACAATCAATTAGTATTTACACTTCTGTGAAACATATATTTAATGTGGAAAAAAGGTTTATAGACATTAACTGAAATGTGAGGGTGGAGAACTATGTATAAACATTTGTTAGCAGCAATTAAGCTTACAGCTGCAATTCTTTTTAGGTCTTTACCAGCTTAACATTTCTGCCCATTGTTCTTAAATACATTGCTCAAGCTCTCATGCTGGATGGGCAGAGGTGATTAACAACAATTTTTAAGTATTTTCAAGTCTAGCCAGCTATTTTAAATCGGATGTAGGTCAGGATCTCAACAAGGCTATACTAGGGTTGTTGTTTACATATTACTCTAGTGCAGTGTTTCCCAACCTTTTTTGAGCCGCGGCACATTTTTTACAAAATTCTGGGGCACACCACCAACCAAAATGGCACAAAATGACACTCTAACACAGTACATATTAGATAAGATGACCTTTATATTATTAACTGAATGTATTATAATAGTTTGTAAATGTATTTATACTTAGTGGGAAACCTGGGGCTGTTTTGATGAACACAAAATGGATATCCTGGCAGTAATGGTAGAAAGACACACACGAAGCTCTTCCTCAACAGCTCTCAGTCTCTCTCTGTTTTTAGTTTTTATCGCGGTCAAGCTTGAGAAGCTCAGCTCACACAGATATGTGGTTGAAAACGGGAGCAATGTCAAAATAGCTTTGTTGGCTAGAATGGGGAACTCATTGGCAACAGATAACCAAAAACTGTCCAAAGGAAGATCAGCAAAGTTAAGCTTTAAACCACGATCCTGTTTCAGTTCAATGAGTTCCTCTTGCTCCTTTAAAGTCATGTCCTTTCCAGCAACGGATGCTGAGCTGTATGGGTCCCTAACCCAGTCAAGGCATTCTGTGAAGGCTGAATAGAAATAAAATGACAACTTCTCCTCCAGAGTTTTCAAATGTGTGCAAATCACCTCGCACATTGCAGCAGTGTTGCCATCATGCTGTTTCTCGGTGAGTGGGAACATCTCAAGGTTGCCACACTGCACATGTTGTAGCCAGAGCTGCACCTTTAAACGGAATCCGTTCATTTTATCAGTGCTTGTAAGCAGGTTTTCATTTCGGCCTTGCATCCGTGTGTTCAGTTCATTCAGATGATGAAATATACCAGCCAGGTATGCCAGCTTTGCACACCACTCATCACTCGCAAGCAGCTTTGAGTAATCGGACCTCTCGTTTGTCAGAAAAACTTTAAGTTCCTCTCGTAGCTCATACACACGGGCCAGCACTTTGCCGCGCGACAGCCACCGAACCTCCGTGTGGAGCAATAAGACTTTGTACTCCGCTCCCATTTCAACACACAAAGACGCAAATAACCAAAGCACTCACAAAGTGTATAGTAGGCAAAAGCCAAAGCATGAATAAATGTTTTTTTGGGAAATATTTGTTTTCTGTTTTTTAATAAATGTGTTTTTTTATCTGCCACACTTTATTACAATTAGGTGACATTAGATAATTTACCACGGCACACCTGACGATCTCTCACGGCACACTGGTTGGGAAACATTGCTCTAGTGTCTTGCTAAAAGCTGAACCATTGCCTCTATCCAGTTTATTTTAAGAACGCTTTATAATTGTCTCCATCTTTTTGAATAGTAGACATTTGGACAGTTTTTCCAACCCTGGCCATGAAATTGTGTAGTTCCTGTAGAGTTACCATTGGCCTCAGTGTGACTTCTCTGACCATTGATCTTCTTGCCTGCTCACTTAACTCAAGTGGATGACCTGCGCTAAGCCAGGGGTTCTTAAACTTCTCCTCAGAAACTCCCAGTATTAAGAATCCCAGAGCTACTAGGGTTGACCCCATTAATTGGACTTTATGATTGAAAAACCGACTACAGGCTAAACAATCTCAACTAAGACCAATGCAGTGGAAATGTCACATGGTCAGTCAACTCCTGTCCAATTAACTCCATTCTCCGTTGAGGAGCGCTTCACTCATGGATCTCCAGCTAGGTTAGACAGTTTAGTCCATCACATAAAAATATGTGTTACTAGAATTGCATATGATTATATAATATATTATAGCAATGGCGCTAAAAAAATATTGATATTGTAATAAGACCCAGCCAATAGCCCAACTTTCCCTTTCTCTTGTGGTGGTGGTGGATGCATGAGAATGCATTTCTAAACAAAATCAACTATCTCCAATAAGTATATTATTTACAATAATTGATTTTACTTGGTTTATACTAGGGATGCACCGAATATTCGGCCACCGAAAATTTTCGGCCGAAAATGGCCCAAAAGGGCATTTTCGGTTTTCGGCCGAAATACTTTTATCACCGAAACAATACGGCCGAAATATGTTGTGATCTATTCGGATCCTCTGCACTTCATCGCGACTGTACTTGATCCGCGTTATAAAGACCATTACTTGGATGCAGAAATAAAGCAGCACGCACGAGAAATGATCCAGGCGGCTATGGATGCGGAGAACCCGCGTGGAGACGGAGAAATAGCGCACCGAGCAGTAGGGCACGGAGCAGCAGCGCACGGAGATCAGAGCGCAGAAAAAAAGACTCGTCTCTCTGCACTAGATGAGGGGCATGCACCCTCGTTGTCTGATATGTTTAGTGAAATCCTGCAAGAAAGTGCCTCACATGGGCGTAGGTTTAGGGGGGGACGCTGGGGACATGTCCCCAACAACATTTTAACATGACTAAATTGTCCCCACTAATATTTTAGCGAACTTATGAGTTTGTGAAGCGATTTGGGTCAATTCCGACCGCAGAGCCCGTACGGTACTAGAAACGCCGTAATTTGATAGGCTAAAAAACCTAGGGAAGGGGAGTTATCTGACACGCTATAAGTACACAGGAGAGTGACTGAAGACAACGGTAAAGTTACCAGTGCTTTCTGTTAATACATACCCCATATGTTAGAATCTTGCAGTCACAATAAACAGTGGAAATGTTTCCTGTGTATATTTTGCTTATGTAATGTGGCCTATTTGGGATATCCCATTAGTAGGGGCGGAGTAGTGGCACCACCAGGGTCGCTACAATATATTGAATCTGACAAACAGCATTACCATCTAAAAGCAACAAGCTATTGTCTCAACTAAACGCAAAAATAATCACATTAATCTCAGTAAAAGTTCACTTGCCGGAGGGGGGGGAGAGATGTCCCCACCGAAGCTGAGACCAAACCTACGCCCTTGGTGGCTCATATCCATAAATGCAATGGTACTAATAATTGGCATAATTTATTTCGGTGTTTCGGTTTTCGGTCTTGGTTTCCTCTTTTTCGGTTTCGGCCAAGAATTTTCATTTCGGTGCATCCCTAGTTTATACTTAACATTGTGACCCATATAAAAAGGGCAAATAACTTTGCCATATAACCAAAAAAAAGTGGTCAACTCTATATCCATATTGACCTTTCTACTTCCACAAGACTACAAGCAGGTCAACTTACCCTTTTCCTGCAACTGAACCAGGAAGAGCTTCTTGTGCTCCTTAGGTTTAGTAATGTGTGCTGGGATGTAGGGATACTGTAAATAAAAACAGTGCAACACATCAAACCAACAGCGGATGACTGAAATGTTTTTACTGGTATAAAGAGAGTGCAACCAGGGGAGGACACCTCCTAGCTCCTATGCCATCGCGCCTGTGACCCCCTTGGATTGGCCCACAGTGTCTCTGGACCTGCAGAATTTACATTACAGGCATCTGTGAAATATGGACTAAGGTTCTAAGGGTTCTAATATGCAGCAATATCCATTTTAGAAAATGCTGTCTTTAATTTATCTTGTGTCCTGTTGAATCTTAGAAGGATCTGAGCCTTTGGACCGTGTCTCAACATAACTTGGCTTTGCAACTTCTGCTATGATCTGCCGTGGATGACCAGGTGCGGCAGTGAGCGGGGATGACCAGGTGCGGCAGTGAGCGGGGATGACCCGGTGCGGCAGTGAGCGGGGATGACCAGGTGCGGCAGTGAGCGGGGATGACCAGGTGCGGCAGTGAGCGGGGATGACCAGGTGCGGCAGTGAGCGGGGATGACCAGGTGCGGCAGTGAGCGGGGATGACCAGGTGCGGCCGTGAGCGGGGATGACCAGGTGCGGCAGTGAGCGGGGATGACCAGGTGCGGCAGTGAGCGGGGGTGACCAGGTGCGGCAGTGAGCGGGGGTGACCAGGTGCGGCAGTGAGCGGGGGTGACCAGGTGCGGCAGTGAGCGGGGATGACCAGGTGCGGAAGTGAGCGGGGATGACCAGGTGCGGCCGTGAGCGGGGATGACCAGGTGCGGCAGTGAGCAGGGATGACCAGGTGCGGCAGTGAGCGGGGGTGACCAGGTGCGGCAGTGAGCGGGGGTGACCAGGTGCGGCAGTGAGCGGGGGCTGACCAGGTGTGGCAGTGAGCGTGGGTGACCAGTGATCTTTGTGGTTTTAGGCTGGGTATGTGTATGGGCTGGGTATGTGTATGGGCATTTGTGACAACTGCTGAAGCTAATTACATTTAAATTGATACATCAAACCTAATGGACTGTTATGACACTGACATTATAGTACTTCAGTTTGAATAGTCAGTTATAGTCAGAGGACAGCACACCCACCTGCGGTGGTTCAAAGTTGGGTCTCCACCAGTTTCCAATAGAGTCATCAATCACCCAATCCTGCTTCACTCCATCCTGACGTCCGAGGATCTGGTCACCAACAAGAGAACACAGATAGGTCAAATAGCCAAAAAACGTTTAACTTAAATTTGTGCCCCGAGTGTTCCTTTTAACCAATTAATTTGCTTAATTAACATACAATGTTTATTTATCATAAGCACTGAGAAGACCACTGCTGTTCTTCACAAATATAGTTTAAAAAAAACACTGGTTACACTGGTACAGGCCATTCAGACATAATTCTTTAGAAAATATATGATTAAACTGCTCACAATAAACATATTGTCTGACCAACAACCTATTGAGAAAATACAGTCAGACCTTGCTCAAATGTGTATAACAGTAATTATGGAGTAGATTTTACCCTGGACCAATTAACTGACATAATAGTGTTAGCTGTAGTTGTAATAGCTATTACCAACAAGCGGATCCATAGGCAAGTTAATTTTAAAATTTCGGATGTGTGGACACAGAATAAATATTCTAAATATAGACTGGGTAAACATTCATAATGGGAGAGCTTTTGAATCACTCACAGACTAGAAATAAAAACAAGGATCGATACAAATACAAAGTAAATATGTCTAGTAGTAGTAAAATAAATCTGATCAGATTGAAAAAAATGTACGGTAGCTAAATTGTAGCTAAATCAATGCGTTACCTTCCAGTAAGTTTTTTTACCTAGAACGTCTGCTACTGACCAATGGGCTATCATCCTGTCAGAGTTGACAAACTTGTTTGCAAACATTATGCAACTCCCACCTTTCCACAGAAGTAAATAGAAAAGGTTCGTTATCACCAATGCAGGATGAACACAACATGATCTGGCTCAGGTTTAGCTGTTGCTGAAAGTATTTTTTTTTACATCAGAGACAGAGAGAAAATTCACCTAAACAAGACCATGTAGCCTACCTCTGTCATCAACCGTTTCAGCCCATCCACCTCATCTTCTCCTGCATTCAACTCTCCACCAGGGCTGCGCACACAGCACAATTTGGTTTAAAAAACACATCTTAAGCACTTTTAGTTGACAGTAAATTCTATAAAGGCTGCAGTGCAGCAGTTATTTGCAAAAGTTAGGTTGCTTACACAAGGCTTAAATACTTCCACCATACATAATGCTGCAGAACAAGGTTGAACAACCAACTCACAGTTTGAAGAATGTTGTCCCCAACTGCAGCAGAAGAACATGTGGTAGCCTGTGTTCATGTACGATCAGAACCCCCTCGACCGCCCGTCTCATTCCTATCTTTTCAAACTCCTCGCGCATCCTCTGGAATCGAGCTACCACAGAGCTGTCCTTCTCGTAGAGAGGTTCCTTTGTGCCAAACGTGTAATTTGTAAGTGGATATCTGTGAGGGACAGTCAACATACAATTCAAGTAGTGTAGTTTACATGGTAACTAGCCTTTTACTCATCAAGGCCAATGTACACCTAATTTATTGTTGTGTTATTTTCAACACAATGCTAACCATTTCATGTGTTAACTGTAACAGTTGATCACTGTCTTTGCAAACGATATTGAATAAAAAATAATAACAGAAAACAAGTCAATAGTTTATTGTGTGTGATTACGTTAGGTGAGCCTGTTTTACGGCATCTCACTAACGCGCAAACTATGAAAATAACGTTTTTTGCTTATTTAGCCAGCCAGTTATTAAAATGACACCTTTACTGCATACAATTATTACTAGAAAACAACGTACAAGTTGATGGTTCTCTCCAAAGAGAGTGGTTTGGACGGCGGGTTGACGTATTTGTATTCTGATGTTCGGCGTGGCCAACCGGTTGTAGATCGATGGGGAGGTACAACCGACATCGTTGCACTAAATAAGCAAGACACACTAGTATCTGCCGAAAATAATAAAAACGTAAAGTTACCAGTAAATAAAAAAATGAAGACAAAACATAGATAACAGAGACAGAGATTCTGAACACCCTTCTTCCCTTTACAAAAAAAACACTTCCGGCGCTTCAAGTATTTACGACGCTATGACATCATTTACGGCTGACGAGAGCCGTTCAGTCTATACTCTTGCAATCTGCAACTGTAAATGCCAAATCTTTATGCAACTCCCACCTTTCCACAGAAGTAAATAGAAAAGGTTCGTTATCACCAATGCAGGATGAACACAACATGATCTATTTACAGTTGCACACCGATGCACAACTTTCTTGTTGCTTTCTACATAAACATACATACCCTACAGTTTACGTTAGCAATCAGGCACCCTGGTAGATAGGTTATTCGTTGCATTGGCAATTTAATGGTGCTTGTGCACAAGTCGGTACATTGTTCTACTTGTCAAGTCCATAATTGTTTAAATCACCTAAAAAAAACGAAAACATAAGTATGCTAACAAAGTGCAAATCTAAGGCATATGTGACCATGTACAGCACTCGCTGCGTTATTTACAACTTTAAAAACAACGACATCATTGCTGGAGCTGAACGTGTCAACATTTATCCAGCAACTAATCAGCCATTTACTTTAATGATTTAACAGAATCAAATAAACAACCTCCATATGCCCAAACACTGGGCTTGAACTATAAGAAAGCCACTGCCAGATATCAATTTCAAATAGAAATTGTATATAAAAACACTAAAACAACCTGAACTCACTCCTGCAAGAATGCATGGCGCAAGAATATGCATGATGGCGCAAGAATATGCATGATGGCGCAAGAATATGCATGATGGCGCAAGAATATGCATGATGGCGCAAGAATATGCATGGCGCCTGTCTCTATAAAAGGCAAGAAAATCAAAACCTTTTTTTTTTCACTGATACAGATTCTGTCCAGTTCCATGCTTCTCCACCAACACCCATGATCACTTTGCGTCACCAACCTGGAGGTAACTGTGTTCTGTCTTGTGTTTTTAACATTCACTTATTAACATTCAGCATCAAAGATATATACATCTAATGCACATCTCTCTATAATAATTAACAGAACATGGAGGATATAGGTTCCCCACAGACCCGGCACCTCAGGGCAAGTATAGTTAAGTACTAATCAGAGCTGCTCTCTTTAATGTAGTATTTGTTTTTGGCACCAAAATGACTGTATTCTAATGGAAATGTGATGTTAAGGTGAGTGTATTTTCTACCGTTGTTTTCACACAGCCCACACAGAATAGTCAAGAGAATTCACTTTCAGACAGCAAGTAACATTTTAGTTACACGAACAGCATAGCTTATATGTATTTCATATTGCTGATAGCTTCCTATTTACACCATGCATGTATTTAGTCAGTCTGGAATCTTCACAATTGACATCACCAAGCCAAGTATCAAACAGCTGATTGCTGTTGTTGAGTCTTTCAAAGTGTTTGTCAAATAAAATACAGGCAATTCCCCTTGTAATGTTTGAAAAGCTGTTTAGATGAGGCAGTGCCACCAGAATAGTTTTTCTGATGGACAGATTGCAATGTTGCTGATCTTGCTGTACCCAAACTGACTAAAACATGCTAGAAACTCTGAAGTAGGTCTTCTGTCAAAAATATGCTAGAAACTCTAAAGTAGGTCAAACTGAATTTATTCAAAGTTGTTCTTTATGCGTCGGTTGTGATGCATTGATGGTGGTAACATGACCAGTGTGTCTGCCCTCAAATGTATATTATGAAGCTCTTTTTACAATTAAGTTTTACAAACAGCCTGAAACCCCACAGAGCAAGCATCAACAAGTTGATACACAGCGGCTAGGAAAAACTCCCTGATGGGTCGAATTTAGGAAGAAACCTAGGGAGGAACCAGGCTCTGGGGGGTGGCCAGTCCTCTACTGGCTGTGCTGGGTAACTAAAACTAAAAGAGCTATTTATAATCAGAGGGGCCTGGTCTCCTTCACCATCTCCACTATATAAGAAAAAGGTGACAGAAGTTAAATACAATGTCCTTATAATGACATATATAGAAAATCTGATTTCTAACAGGTAAACATTAATATTAAAAACAATAAATCATCTTCTGTGATATCCTTTGTGGCATAGGGCCATACCTGCACGCATATATGTAGACAATGTGACCCCTTTTCTTTAGCACCAGACAAAGCCATCCACTGCCCTGGCTGTCCATCTAATCTGTGATGTAGTGGCCTGAAGAATTAGAGAAATGGAGACATTGAACATTAGAGACGTTACACTTTTAAACGTTTGTCAGCAAGATGTGCACGTGTCCAGTGGCCTATACAAGATGTTCATTGACCTCACTTTGTCAGTCTCAGAGTAGCCGGTATTTTGAGTGTGTATTTATCAAAAATATCTAAACCTTTCTTGTCTTGGAAAATGAATTGACAGGTGCTGGGTTGTCTTGATGTCCTCGGAACGCAGGTTTGCTGTATCAAAACTGAAACCCTCTGGACTATAAACAACTTCATCTATCAGGAAAACATGGGTCCTTTCAAATCTGGAGTACTTATTTTAAAGTATAGGTCTGCTTTATCTGCCTTCATTGCCTCTGGACATTTTAAGACAGCTAACAACCAAGTGTATTGGACATGAGTCGTAATGGTCCCTTGCTAATCTAGCCCAACCTGTCAACTGAAAACCAGTGTCTGCTCCCAACTTTAATGCTCTAAACCAGGGGTTCCCAAACTTTTTTAGCTTGAGACCCAAAAGAGAAATTTGGTGTCTCCCTGGGACCCAAACATGAAAAAATACAACGTGAATTGCCATAACATCTACGTGTATAAAGTTATGATACAGAACACAACAAAGTATGAATTGTTATGTGAATAATGAAGTGAATAATTTGACATTATTGGTTAGTCAAGTATAATAAATCATATGATTAATAATAATAATACATTTCCATACTCAGTAACATAAATATTACACTAATTCATCTGGGCAAAATTAAGATACTGTATCGTCCTGCGGGTGACTTGAACCCGCACCCTACGGCTCCACAGCCAAACCCACTACCCACTGCGCCATCTAGGGATATCGCATCAGGGTTGCTACAATATACATGAATCTGACAAACAGCATTGCCATCTAAAAGTCATAAAAAAGGTACTACAAATTATTTTTGTCTGCACATATTTCTCTCCACATGTCCCCACCAAAGCTGAGACCAAACCTACGCCCTTGTATGTATCAGCTCAATTGAGCAGAGTTGCGCGTGTTGAAAGGTGAAAATAGACTAGGTTTCTAATTTTAAGCGCAATGACATGGTTGAGGAGTTTACGCTCGCGGTCCGTCTGTATTCTTTCATTCATTCCCAGGCTACTCTATCTACATCGCATACACAAGTCATGAGAAATGGCTTTTAACGTATATAAAGTTTAACAAACACAGAAAACAATTTAAATGACTGACTTACATTTAAATTGAAAGTCTCTTCTTTGCCCAGGAAAAATTATTTTGACTTGCCGTGATGCTGAGGATGTTTTGTTTGGAGATGTCTGTCCAATTTATTCATTTTAAAACTCTCATTACTGAGCACATCCCCACAAAAAACACATTGAGGCCTCTCCTCTGCATTACGAATGGCTTTGGTGAAGCCAACATTTATAAACTCTACTTTGTATTTTCTTTTTCGGCATTATTCCTGCCAAGGCTACCGAAGTAATAACAATCGCGATTTTACCTCCGAGCCCAGCCTCTACCAGAGAGCGCATAAAGTCAGGTACAGGGTCGTGAGAAAAGAGGGGGGAGGGGATAAACAGCCTCGCACACAGCATCTGGGCTGATTAGACTAGCGTAGAACAAAAAACGCTTGTTTTAGGAAAATGCATTTACATATCATAGAATTGTTATGCATTTGTTCTCTGCCAATTGGCGACCCAATAAAAACGGGTCTGCGACCCACTTTGGGTCGCGACCCATACTTTGGGAAACACTGCTCTAAACAATTGTTCACTTACTCCCTTGGTGGTTTTGAGAAGATGGATTCTGGAAAGCCCCTCTAGTTCTGCGTCTGAGAGGGCAGGTCTCCTTCACTGTCTCCACTATATGAGAAAGAGGTGACACAAGTTAAATACAATGTCCTTATAATGACATATATAGAATCATTAGAGATGAATGGGAAAACTCAATATGTAGTCAGTAAATCAGCTTTCTAAAAGGTAAACATGAAAATAAAATTAATAATTCATCTTTTGTGATATACATTGTGGCAAAGTACCTGCACTCATAGAACAGGATGTAGGCAGTGTGAGCCGTTTCCTTTAGCACAGTAGCCACATCTGTCCTCTGGACACACATGTCATTCAGACAGAGCCACCCATTGCCCTGGCTGTCCCTCACATCAGCGATGCCGTGGCCTAAAGTATAAGAGACATAGAAACATTGGACATTTGAGACATTATACTGTTAAATGTTTGTTTAGCAAGATATGTTTTTGTAATTGGCCAAGGAATGCCACGTTTGAATGTTCACCAGCTTTTCTACACTCTCTGACAAGAGTGACAACAGTAAGTTAAAAAGGATAACAAATGTATTTGAAAGGTGCAACTATGCAGCATTCCCTGGGATGTCACTTAACATGTGTGTCTTTGCAAAATATTGTACCTGTATAATGCTGCTGTCCCAGAATTGAGATCACACTTGACAATCTGTACACAGTATCTGTCTGGTGACTCTGTAAGAAAACATTACAAGTTAGGATTGTTATATTATATAACTACCCCACCTTCAGCTGACCTCTCCAGGGACGGACTGGGAATAAAAAACGGCCCTGGACTTTGACTAGGCCCGGCCCAAAGCAATCGGCGCGCAGAAACTTTTTAAAAGTAAAAGCACAACATATTTCTTAACATTAGCTACTGCATGTGGCATTTTACAGCTAAAATGTTGAAGTTTACCTGTTTTAACTACATCATACACATGGGCAAAAATAGAATTCAGAAAATAAAAGCTTAAAAACAATTTCAAAAAATATATTGCAGCATCTTATGGGGGGAATCAAACCAGCGACCTCCGGTTCCCCAGCCGTGCACACTAACCACTACTCCAAACAGGGATATCCCAATTGGTTTGTTAAACAGATTAGTGTGGGGGAAATAACAGGTGATGACCGCGTGGGTGGTGGGTGGTGGGCCGGCCCGCCGGCCGTCCTGTGATTCTCCAGATCACACAGATGGCCAGTCCGCCCCTGCCTCTCTCCCAACTTGTTAAATACTGTTATTTATGTTCAATTACTCTCTCTCAACATCTCACTCTCTCAGTGTCTCTCTCAGTTTCTCTCTCAGTGTCTCTCTATCTGTGTCTCTCTCTCTCTTAGTGTCTCTCTCTCTCTTAGTGTCTCTCTCTCTCTCTTAGTGTCTCTCTCTATCTCAGTGTCTCTCTCTCTCTCAGTGTCTCTCTTAGTGTCTCTCTCTCTCAGTGTCTCTCTCTCTCTTAGTGTCTCTCTCTCTCTCAGTCTCTCTCAGTGTCTCTCTTAGTGTCTCTCTCTCTCAGTGTCTCTCTCTCTCTTAGTGTCTCTCTCAGTCTCTCTCAGTGTCTCTCTTAGTGTCTCTCTCTCTCTCTTAGTGTCTCTCTCACTCTCTTAGTGTCTCTCTCTCTCTCTCTCTCTCTCTCTCTCTCTCTCTCTCTCGACACTGTTGACCTCAACTGATGATGTGATCGGGCGCTGGAAAGAGCATTTTGAGGAGCTCCTGAATCCGACCTACACGCCTCTAGTACAGAGGCAGAGCTGGAGGCTGATGGAGGGTCATCGTCAGTTTCCCTGGGGGAAGTCGCTGAGGTAGTCAAACAACTCCACAGTGGCAAAGCCCCAGGGACTGATGAGATTCGTCCAGAAATGCTAAAAGCTTTGGGTGGGGAAGGGCTGTCTTGGTTGACACGCCTTCAGCATTGCATGGAAGTCTGGGACAGTGCCAGAGGAGTGGCAGACTGTGTGCCAATTACAGAGGTATCACACTCCTCAGCCTCCCTGGTAAAGTGTACTCCAAAGTGCTGGAAAGGAGGGTTCGGCCAATAGTCGAACCTCAGATTGAAGAGGAACAATGCGGTTTTCGTCCTGGCCGGGAACCACGGACCAGCTCTTTACTCTCGCAAGGATCCTGGAGGGGGCCTGGGAGTATGCCCATCCAGTCAGCGTCTCACTCTCTTAGTGTCTCTCTCTCAGTGTCTCTCTCAGTGTCTCTCTCTGTCAGTGTCTCTTTAATCATTCTCACCACTGTGGCTGTCTGCTGCCTTTCCTCCCTATCACTTGGTTTCCCTTGCTCGTCTGAAGCTGTTGAAAGTATATTGAATATACAATAAATACAAGTGTATATATATATATATATATATATATATATAGTACATCGAAATATACTGTTTTAACTACATTTTACAATGTTCTTCCTCAACTATCCTGTTTGATGTCAGAAACATTATGTAATACCTGAGTTCACAGGAGTGATGTCCACATCGTTCTTTCCCAGTGAGGTCACCCTGTGTGAATCAATGGCATTAAAAGTTGTGGTGTGCCTCGATGCATATTATTATAATAATAATAATTTAATAGTAATACTTACATACATACATTACACTATCATTTCACAACAATCTGGCCAAATCCAGCATAAACGTACCTGGTACCAGGCTGGACAGTGTCCTCACAAAAGCCCTGGAGGGTGAGTTCTTCTGGGATAGAGATGGAGTCATGGAGCTTCTTGGTCTCACCGTCTATTACCGAAACCCGCTTCAGGTGAAGCATTAGGACCCTGCTCAGAGAAGCACATGGGCATTTACACAGACAGTTAGGCATTCACACAGACAGGTAGGCATTCACACAGACAGGCAGGCATTCACACAGACAGACAGGCATTCACACAGACAGGCAGGCATTCACACATACAGACAGGCATTAACACAGACACGCAGACAGGCAGGCATTCACACATACAGACAGGCATTCACACAGACAGGCGGGCATTAACACAGACAGACAGGCATTCACACAGACAGGCATTCACACAGACAGGCTGGCATTAACACGGACAGGCAGGCATTCACACGCAGACAGGCAGGCATCAACACAGACAGGCAGGCATTAACACAGACAGGCAGGCAGTAACACAGACAGGCAGGCAGTAACACAGGCTTTTCACTCAGGCTTTTCACTTCAACAGAATTTGGTAAATTGAGAACAGTCCAAAGGGAGGGGGGCGCTCACCGTGGCAGTGTCATAAAGTACATGGACTTAGTCAACATGCTGCGTGAACAGGTCGGGCATTTAAGCTTCATAAGAGTTGGCTAAGTGACAAAACACAGCAATATGATTAATTATGAACATCAACAACAGTATTCCTTGACATACTAACTTTTGGTTTAAGGTGCTTACCATGAAGAGGTTTTCCAGGCTGTGCGTCAGGTGACTGCTCACCAAACTTGTAGTTTTCTTGGCAACACACTACATCTCCACAGCTTCATGGGTAAAAGGAGGGATGGAAATGTGTCACCTTTCAGACCCACTAATGCTAGCTACCTACCCTGTGAATACTTTATTTTCTTCTAACATTAAACCTCACCAAGGCTGCATCTAAAGAAGCAGCCCAATCTGGGAATTGTATGTAGACATGTCTGTATGTAGTATTCATTTGTTATGTATTAATGATGTAGTATTCATTTGTTACCTGGTACAGGTACATGTAGTATTCATTTGTTACCTGGTGCTGGTATATGTAGTATTACATTTGTTGCCTGTTACATGTACATGTATAATTCCATTGTTACCTGATGCTGGTATATGTAGTGTTCATTTGTTACCTGGTACAGGTACATGTATAATTCCATTGTTACCTGATGCTGGTATATGTAGTGTTCATTTGTTACCTGGTACAGGTACATGTATAATTCCATTGTTACCTGGTGCTGGTATATGTAGTGTTCATTTGTAACCTGGTACAGGTACATGTATAATTCTATTGTTACCTGGTGCTGGTATATGTAGTGTTCATTTGTTAACTAGTACAGGTACATGTATAATTCCATTGTTACCTGGTGCTGGTATATGTAGTGTTCATTTGTAACCTGGTACAGGTACATGTATAATTCTATTGTTACCTGGTGCTGGTATATGTAGTGTTCATTTGTTAACTGGTACAGGTACATGTATAATTCCATTGTTACCTGGTGCTGGTATATGTAGTGTTCATTTGTTACCTGGTACAGGTACATGTATAATTCTATTGTTACCTGGTGCTGGTATATGTAGTGTTCATTTGTTAACTGGTACAGGTACATGTATAATTCCATTGTTACCTGGTGCTGGTATATGTAGTGTTCATTTGTTACCTGGTACAGGTACATGTATAATTCCATTGTTACCTGGTGCTGGTATATGTAGTGTTCATTTGTTAACTGGTACAGGTACATGTATAATTCCATTGTTACCTGATGCTGGTATATGTAGTGTTCATTTGTTACCTGGTACAGGTACATGTATAATTCCATTGTTACCTGATGCTGGTATATGTAGTGTTCATTTGTTAACTGGTACAGGTACATGTATAATTCTATTGTTACCTGGTGCTGGTATATGTAGTGTTCATTTGTTAACTGGTGCAGGTGAGTGCAAACTTTAGACTGAATTCAAGCTGCTTCACAGGACAGATGTACGGCACCTGTGAGCCCTTCAGCCTCTGACCCTCCTTCTCCATCTGACACAGGAGGTCCAATACAAATATAAGGGGATTCTACAAGGAAGAAACAGTCTGCATCAGTAACTTACCTGAAATAGTGCTGAGGAAAAAGAATGTCAGCGATAAAGCGGACAGTATTCAGACTATAGTATTGTACCTGTTCAACATCCTCCTCATATACTTCATATACACTTGACAGGCAGACTTTAACCCTTTCAAGGATTTTTGCCTTCACAGTGCCTTCAGAGAGCCTCGTCTCATGTAACTCAGAAAAGCATCTGTTGAGTAAGTAGGGAAATCATTTATTCTCTGCTTACATTTTTGCCTCTAAATTCAAATGTACAAAAATTCATAAGAACACTCAATTGTCATTTTCGTTTGTCAAATCAACAGGAAACAGAAGTTATGGACTGTTCAACTAATAGCTACATTTCTGGTGGTTCCCTAATGGCAACAAAAAAACAATATAAACAGTTGTTCCATGCATTTGCTGAGGAGACTTAGTACAGTATACCTGAGCAGTTCAGACGAGGGGCAGGAACTCCAGATGTCCTGCTGCCTCTGAATGGCTGTGCAGAATGCAGGCAGTCCCAACAGGCACTGCAGAGCACAGTTCATGAAGCAAGTGTATCCGAGGTTGGGCAACCTGGAAGAAAACAATGATTTGGGTGACATGAAACCAAAATTCCACAGATTAATTTACAAAGAAGTTTACAGATAATTGTGTGTGGTGTATCTTACCCAAGGAGCTTGGTGTTATCTCTGTCATCACCTGTACATGGCCTAAAGAAAGGATAGAAATGGCAAAAGTCGTATGAACAGTAGCTCAACATAACTGAATCTATTGATCACACAGAATTAACAGAAAGAGTATTTCTTCATGGGATCATTAGGATTGTTACTGTCTACCTCTCCAGGGAGACAGAGATGACTTCCTCCGAAGACACTTCCTCCGAAGATACTTCCTCCGCTGACACTTCCTCCTCAGACACTTCCTCCAGACATTCATCCAATGGCAGGATCTTGTTTGACTGTTCAAAACAATATTGTAAAATATTTCAAAAGAGTTACACATACTTTATCTTTCTTCATGTTATCTCTTTTCTAATTGCAACAAGAAAAGGTCCAACTATGATCGGCATATAAAAAGACATACCAATACTGATCCTATTTCATTCCTCAACGCAGGCTTACAAATAGCAAATAGACAGGTGAATTCAAATGAAAGCATTGTAATCATACAGTTATACCCTGATGTCTAATGGCAACATGTAGCCAAGAGGTTTCTGGACAAATGTAGTGGTAATCAGGGAATATAACAGTTTGTACACAAATATACATAATCGAAAAAACAACGTAAACTCTTATGGAGAAAATTAGTTACATAAAATCCAAGCTAGACATTTACCTTAATACAACAGCACAATGCTCCCATTTTAGCGTTTCTGAAGAACATGCGGTACTTCGCACTTTATATCGCTTATTAATTGTGATGTCATGGACACATGCTGATTCCTTTTGGTTCCATTCCGGCATAATGTGATTGGTCACGGGTGACCTGTTACCATAACAACTACATGCTCAACACTTAAGAGAAGGTGCTTCGATTTTGGGGTGTTTCATTATGTAGATCGCATCGGACCACCCTTGGTAGACACATATAATAATATATATTTAAGTATTCAACTCAAGGGCTATAGATAAAACATACATACGCCTGCCAATGTTAACCTCTGTAAATAATATTTCACACAATTCTGTCACAGTCGAGCCAATACAATGGAGCAGCAACAGAAGGCTGCACGCTTTGGCCTAAAATGCTCAGATCACGAAATCACACAGCCAGTTACCAACATGAGTCTAATGATGAATCAGCAGTGTTCCTATTATTGGAGCATCATAAATGCGACTAAAGACAATATTTGTGCTTCAACCACCAAATTAATTACATTTGTAATAGCCAACATAGGGGGAAATCAAGCACTAACCATAGACGTCTTCACAACAAAACAATACGTCTGTTGCTGTGATTGAGTGTGAAGGCATCAATCAGGGCCTGAATTTCATTTTTTAAACTGGGGGGGAATTCCCCCCTTACATGGGTCACATGGGGGGGGTCTAAATATTATGGGGGAGAGAATAACTTTTGATGCATCTATTTAATTAAATCATCTTCATTTATTAATATCTACAGATTTGTATGCATGAATTGTGCATTTCCAGTTGTGGCACATGTGGGTGGCCCCTGCAGACTATCTGGTTTGAGGTTAATAGGTCACTGCACAAAAAAACTAATGAGATTTCAGTATTTAAATGTATTTTTACTTAAAATGTTTTATTTTGAAACACCAAATCATGTGCAACATGTGAAAGGCCTTTGTAGACAATATGAAAGTAAATTGAGGTTTTCAAGTGAATTCACAAAAAAAGATCGATTTTTACAATTTTTAAATGTTTATTAAACGTCTCTTACACCATTTCCTTAAAAAAACTAAGCTGTGCAAAATGTGAGTGTCCTCTATAAAACAATCTTAAAGTGGTTTGAAGTTTCAAGGGCAAATGGTTAAACAGCTATTGAATTAATAACGTTGAGACTTGTACTTTATTGACGGTCCCTAACTATAAGCACACGGAGGTTTCTGTCGGTTGATCACCCGGGTTTAGTGTGGCTGCTTGCGGGAAAACCGGACCTGATCTCGGGCTCCGAATATCTGTTAAATACCCAATATCGAATATCCAACCAACTTTACCTTGGTCTGAGATGAAGCAAATATATTTGTGCTGGAATTTCTCGCACTATAAAAACTAACCTTGCAGGAACGGTACAAATTATGCGCAATCCCCGCAATCCCGCACCGAAATTCAAGCCCTGATCAATGATGTTGTCGCAGTCAAGGGTCCTCGTTCTCTCCGTGTCTATAGCCAAAAGTGCCAGATTACTGGTCCTAGTGTCTCCACTACTGTTCCTCAGGTAGTTTTGTACACGGCCCAGGCGCTGCGCCCATAAACCAAAGCAGATCACCTGTTTGTGCCTCATGTTATTTAATACAAAAATATTTATTTTTAAATTATTATTTATTTCCCGTTTTTAACAACATCAAAAGGACAATTCAAACATGACATTAAAATATAAATATAAAAAATTACAGACATTTCTTGGGGGTGCTGGGCGGGTGCTATGGCAATTATAGGGGGAGCTACAGCACCATATAGCTCACCCCCTGTCGCCGCCACTGGTTCTACGATGGACATTCGGTGGATATTCATATTCACTAGTGAAAATTAACAGATCAGGAGAGTTACCAGCATCGATCGGTTAATTTTCAAAAGTGCTATTCTGACTTGGGGGGGGGATGGCTGTTGTGTTGGGGATCCAAAGAACTGGTTGTGCCACTCCCATAAGGGCAGTCGTGACATATGTACATTATTTATGAGCCTGTCGCCCGTTCTTTACTATTTACTGTCAGTAATGGAATGTCAAGCAATCTACCCGACGTAAACTACCATGTTCTGTTTTTAATAAGACTATTTTTCGAAAGAAAATCATTTTTTAAAAGTATAGTATGTTAAGGTAAAATTTCTTGCCTTCTTAGCTTACTTCTACTAGCTAGCAAGTATGATACAGGACAGTTGAGTTTGTATAATCAAAGCGACAAGATGGTATTGTGTCAGCCAAAAGTGAATAACCTTACAAGCTTAACAATACTGTCCGATTGGAAGCATGTTAAAGAAGATCAGAATCAGATCTCATCAGTGTTGCCAACTCCTCAGTAAGGAAATTAGCTATAGGCTGTCCTAAAAGTCACTAGATGTTTCATTTGTTGTCTGGACGCCGAACATCTCCTGCTCTGACTGCAGATGGGAGGGACTACTGCGGAAGTATTGGGCGGCCTCTGAGTGCTTTGGTATGGGGGTGGGGCTCATGGTAGCACCTGCTGCTCGTAGAGAAGAGTATCTGAGTAAGAGCGATACAACGATACGTCAGTCTCAAAAAGTCTACAACAACACCAGAGTGTACAAAAGTAGCTAGATTTGTCACTAGTCGCTTTTTTGAAAACTTCGTTAGAGGGGTCTGAATACTTGCTAAATATAGCGACAAGTCGCTAAGTTGGCAACACTATGTCCAACGGGGTGGAGGGACCTCCAGTACCTCAGACTGCTGGGCGGGACCAGCCACCACCGACATGAGAGAAACATGAAACAAATTCGATAGTCAAGAGACAGGTGTGACCATGGTCGCTGTTAATTGGGCAAAGGATGTAACTTACCCAAGGTGACCTGATGACACTGGTGTGCGGACCCAGCACAGGAACACGCGGATGAACACGGATGTACTCCAGGTAACAATGGTCAGTCCAGACTACAAATGGGTGTCTCGCTCTTTTGAGCCATTTTATCCACTCTGTCATGGTTTTGACTACTGCTAACAGCTCACTATCTCCTTCTTCGTATTTTCTCTCCGCCGCACTGAGTTTCTGCAAGTAGAACGCACAAGAGCGGAGTTGAGGAGCGTTAAGAAAGCACTGCACTTATTCCCACCTCGGACGGATCCACCTCCACTACAAACAGTAGCGACGGATTGGGGTGAGCCAGGACCGCCGTAGATGTGACAATACACATGACTATAGGGCGATACCGGGCCTTTATATTTCATAGCCAAATCACCGTACTCGGGGGGAATACGCACAGGAGAGACATTGTCTGGACTTTCCACCGAGGTCACACCGACAAAAACACCCAAACACCTCCCCTGACACTCCTGCGACCACCACGCAGAGCTCTCTGAGGCCACAAGAACTAGCTGTGGTAATCATAACATAACAGTTTGTTAGGTGACTCTATTATGAGTAATGTGATTTGTTCAGTGTTTGTGTGCTGCGTATTCGTGGTACGAAGTACTGTGACCTGCTTACCAACACTTAAACCCCACGGCCTACTGCCTAGGGCAGTAATGGGTCGAGGACAGGCCAACGTAGTTCACGTGCATGTGAACTAGGGCTGAACGATATTCTGTTTTAGCATCGACATCGCGATGTGCGCATGCGCGATAGTCACATCGTCGGAACATGCGATGTGAAAAAGGGTAGCACCCATAATTGTATTAAGAGAACTGGATACAGTGTTCGGCAAGAAGCCCCGTACATCCCAGTGAGAGGCTCAAAAGCGCATAAAGCCAACATGGAGCTTGGATCTTCCGCGTTGACTGGCCCATGACGTCATGATGGACATGCGCACTAGCAAATCATTTGTGTGTGTTGTCGTAGCAACCGATAGCAACATGCGCGTTCATGAGCTTCTCTCTCGTGTTTCTTAAATCCACGGTCACGAAGCGAACTCATGAACTCACCGTTTATTGTCTCAAATATTCGCTAACGTTAAGCGATATGTTTTCATGGTTCCTGATCGTTTACATGCTTAGCTAAATAAACGATGGATGTATTTAGACAACCAAGGAGATGTATTATTATGTATAATAATAATTAATATTATAAACGGTTACAAAAACGAGGATGTTGACCAAAAACAGGTACTTTGCCTGGAGTGTTATAAAGTTGTGGCCACAAGGAACACCACCAATTTGTCTGATCACTTAAAACGGCACCACGAAGCTCGATCTTCACGACGAATACAAAGTCAAATCTGGATGTCAACCAAAACAAAAAACTATTTGCGATGCCTTTGTCAGTGTGACACCTTACCAGAGTGACACCTTACCAGAAAGGCTCTCAATGACGGAAACAAATAACAGACGCAATAACGTTTTATATCGCTAAAGATATGTTGCGTCACCAAAGAGGGATTTAAGAAAATTATCCGAACGCTTGACACACGGTATGTAATACCATTCCGCACATATTAGAGCTGCATGGAAAATGCAAATGTCAGATTGAATCGGAGCCATCACACGTAGAATACTACGCAGCTACAACATACTTATGGTCCAGCAGGACAACGGAGCCCTACATGAGTCTGATGGAATGGTACTTATTGACTTTAGCCTAATGGCGTTAGGATTAATGGCTCGCAATATCGCAATATATATATCGTTGAGGAAAAAATATCGCAATGTATTTTTTTCCAATATCGTGCAGCCCTAATGTGAACTGTCCATGAAGTTCCCAGCTGTGCCTGAATCTATTAGTGCCTTAAAAATCAGGAAAGATACTTAATATGGTGACGTGTTTCAGAGGCATCTGACGGTGTAGATGCAGGTGCTTTCACCTGCGATGAAGCAGCAGTGTCAGCCCTCAGCCTTATTTTTCCTCTGATGGCAGTGGGAGGCAGAGTGCCCCTTTGAGCCACAAAAGGTACACTCCAGAGGCCGCACGGCCATCCTATGACGCCTGCCCATAGATGGCGGTAGAATAGCTTTGGAGGAAGCTGTGAAACATTCAGCAGTTACACTGCATGCAACTGGAATAAACTACCAGAAGAACTTAGACTTGCCCCAAACGTGTCCAATTTTAAAGCCAGGTGAAAAACATTTGTCTTTTCACAAGCAATTGACCGAGCGCTTGAATTATTATTATTTTTTTCGTTCTTACTAAATTCTTTCATTTGATGTTTTCATTCGTTTTTTTCTAGTAAATGGCATAGATGAAAACATGTAATGTGAAATGTACACAGTTACATATTGAGATTGAATGTGTAAAGTGTACATGACTACACGTTGAGAGAAAAGAATACACTGGGCAAAGAAGCTAGTAGACAGGTTGCTATAAATATGAAATGAATGTATTTTATTATTGAATCTGTTTCCTTTCTTCTGAAACTGGGCAAAAATGAGCAAAAGGGCAAATACATTAGTGTCTAGTTTGTGAAACAGAAAAAGGTGGCTTTATAGAGTTGGCCACATTTGCTAAGAAGATTTTTGCCATTGGAAGCCAAGTTGACCATAATGGATTTTTGGAAAGATTATCCATGCCACATTTGATCCAGGCAGGAACAGCTGACACACACAAATCACAAATGAACAGGATAACATTAACCTAATACACAATGAACATAACTGGTTCAAAACTGATTCCAGTTTCTCAGCATAAACGCAAATGGTGCATTAAGGCAAACACAAACAGACATGAAACAGTTTGCTGAAACCAGGATGAAACGATCAATGCTGCTTTCAGCTTTTAATTTAAACCCGATAATTGTTTCAGCTTTGTTCATAGATAGGAAAGGTCAACTCTCATTATACCCACAAAATGTGTCTGGAAAATCAGAAAACAGCATTTGTTTTACCATTAATCTATCCCACAAGGGATTTTAGATTCAGTCAATGTTTCTTTTTTTAGGCTTTGCTTTTTGATAACCCTGTAAATCTCTTCCAATGAAATAAAAGCATTTTTCAGGTCAATTTCTCCACCAATCCCCCTTCCCCAGATATAAACAAAAACGCTTGTACAATGCTCACTTTTATTTTTAACAACTTGTCATTGTGTACCTGCTTTTTTTTCATTAATACTTTGCCCAGAACTGCCCATTTACAACACCGTTTTGCAAACCTATAAACAATGATGCAGTTTGACCAGGAATTTATGTTCAAGCAGGAAATGATTCCTCAGAAAAACTGAAATACTTTGATGAGTCTACAATCCTGACAGTGCAAAATTAATGGAGAAAAATACAACAGCAATTGAATGTAAAGTATCACTCCTAGCAAATCAGAGAAACACTCATATTTCAGTTATAAAGAGAACACTGATAAATACTAAATCTAAATCAATACGGCTAAAGCTAATACAATGATCATTCATAGTGCAATTTTATTTATACGCCACCTTTATATTTTTTCTTAAAAGATTATAGCATACATCTTTTCCCATATTGCAGCCTATGATACATACAGTTACTTTCTACATTCCAATGGTCATTAATGTATTGCAACCTTGTGATTCTCACAACTGTAATATTGCACAGTATAGCATTATCAGTTCAAAAGGAAGATTGTCAAGACCTGACCTGGAAATGTCCTCCACAATCAAAAGAAGTACATTGGACTTTCTTCAGATTTTAAGGGATTTACAGAAATCTTGTATTACCTGAAGAATATGGGAACTTGTCATCTCCTGGTTCCAACAAGCGGAGCTCATATAGTCTTTTTACAAAGATTTTAAATTCACTTAAATTGTGCAACACGAATTTTAAGGCGACATGTCGATTCACAATCCCTGCTGTGTCCGTCCAGTTTGATGTCTATCAAAATCATTTGAGCCTGCTCAGATCATTGAGAAAGAGAGTGGTTCTTGCACCCTTCTCCCACATCATCAGTCCATGTCCGTACCTTCTGGAGTTTGCATAAGAGACATGAGATCCCAATATGGGATTTGACTTGTCCCTGAAACAAATGGAGGCATCAAAATGTCCCAGTGCTCTTGAGGCTCTTCGTCTGTCTTGAAATCCGACCTTTGCCTTTTCATAAAATCAATGGAAGGACAGAATATTTATCTATAGTAAATCTTCTTACACAAGTCACACAAGTGGAAAAGAGAGATGTGGTAGAAAGCTATATGGATGGAAGAATAAAGACACAAATAGATGTACATTGGTTTAGTGACACTAGAACATCTCTCTTTCCTTCCTGTTTAGCAAGTCTACATGTTGAAATGATCTGAACTCCAACTGAACTTGGGCCCTCCACCTATTGTTCTAATTGTACTATTGAATGCATTATTGTATATTACATACAGCCTAGTTGTCATCATTGACAACCTAATGAATATCAAAGTTACTCTTACGCACAGGAAAAGCAAGAGTGTTTCAGGAGAAATATATGGATTGTGATAAGGATAAATAAATAATGATACAAATTGTGCAAAAAAAGCAATGTTTGGTGTCGTCATTGTTTTTTTTCAACTGGAAAGTCTGCAAAATGGCAAAATATTTCTAGACCTCTCACATTTAAACATAGAGAAGAGAAGTAACACTGTTTCTGTAATCTTATGGATGTTTTTTTAAAATACAAATATAGTATTTTCCATAAGAATACAAATATTATTTCTATACAATCAAATTGGCCATTTTGTGGAATCAGCTCGACCAGCAGAAACTCTAGCACACAGACTAAAGTGCTTACAAACCTGGGCCCCACTGGTATGGTGCAACTTGGCATATTACTTATTGGATGATGAAAGAGTCTTTATACTGTTGGTTGAGATCTTGTGTTCACTGTTTTGACAATTTATCTTGAAAATAACAACTAGTAATTTGGTAGTTGATGAATTGAGGTCCCTCAGTCATGCATGTCCGTATGTAGCTCAGTCCAGCTTTTGGAGAGAAGCTATTGCTTGTCAGGAACATCCTTTAAAGTAACAGCTGCAGAGTCCCAACCGGTAAAACAAAAGAACTTCAATGAAGGAAGTGTGAATAATTCCCATAGATTAAACTCTGGTTCCCTTTAAGGCATACAGTGGACACTCTTCAGAGTTGACAGGTGGGTAGATGGAAAGTGGGCCCACAGCACCTTTAGGGTCAGGTGAGCTCAGGATCCAACTAAGACATGAGGACTGGTAATGGAATAAATCTTAGAGCCTTGAGGAATGTCTTGTGTTCTAGCCTAAAGAGACAACCCAAACAGAAAAAAAAAATTTGCTGTTATATTTTCACACCAACTGAGCTGACTATAAAGTCACTTAGGGGTGGACGGTATGAACGGTTTAAATATATAGCGGTTTGAATTTAGCCTACAGTATGGATTACCATTATGTTTACCTGGTTCTGGTTTAATAAGTCTGACTAAGAGCAGAAAACAGTAATCTGCAAAGTATGTCGGACGACAGTGGTTGTGAGGTGTGGTAACACAAGCCATCTGTTCTATCACCTCAAAGCAAAACACTTACAGGAATATGAGAAAAGCGAAATAATATGGTTTCCGCATAAGAATGAAGCGTCGAGCAGCGCCTTGGAGACAAAAGCTACACTGCAAATCAGATATTCACTTTATCAGACATGACAAATGCCATAACTGTGTTTTGTGTAAGGACATAATCAAATAAATGACATTAAATTAAACACTATGCAACTAGCACTGACTTGTGATCAAATTGTACCGTGGAGCCTTATGTTTACAGACGTCCTATTTCCCTGTTTTGCAGAGATGGAAGTATCTTGAAAAGGTTTTGTATTTTTTACATTAATGCAGTTTTTATATGTGTTCTTAAAATACCTTTGAGTCTGTCTGTACAATGGGACATTTGTTCCTGTAATAGCGCCTACTGATACAATTATAGTAATTGCTGCCATGCAGTTGCCATACCAGTGCTTTTCCCCTTCAGATGCATTTATATAAAATTTAAGAAGAAAAAAAATATTTATCGTTACTGTTATATTTTAAGCCATACCGCCCAGTCCTAATTCAACACAAATCCATTCAGAGATACGGCAGACACAGCCTGTGTATTATATAAAGTACCTAATTGTCAGGATTAGACTCGGACTGATTGATGGGGCCGTCATTGTTCCTCACATCCTGCGTTGGGATATCCAGCCTCAGACTCCTGGCTTTGAAACATGTACTAGAACACATTATCAGAGATATTGGAATTAGAGACACTTGAAGGTAACACGGACCTAAACTATTGATTGACTATAAGGATGAATAATTTGGACATCATTATTCTCTCAAGTTCTCTCAACGGTTTAATCCTTTCTAAGGTATTTCATTCTGTTTGACAAAAGCTGGTCATTCATTGCTGACTCAGTAACTGACACTTTTTCTGACTTTGCTGACAGGGATGATTTCACAGAACGTAACTAAACCGTGAATCACCGTAAATATATTCTACTCACTGATTTCAGGTTGGACTCCATATCAGTAAAGTTCCACTCACTCAACGGCAAATTGAAATTGAATGGCTGTAAAAACAGAACAGCGGGATATGAATCTGGCTGCTGTAATTACTGTCTTACACAATTCTTTCTAGTGTGGAGAAGCTAGATATTTTCCAATGCGAGATTTATATCTGTTCCTGTTGTAACATTGTGTCCTATGCTTTTTCTGCAACAGGCCTTGAATAAACTCTGTCTGCCAAGACTTTGACAGTTCTACTCACATCCATTACAGCAGAGGTAGGCTCCATTGTCTGCTGGTGGGTTCTCAATAGAAGCTGCAGATCCTCCAGACTCATGTCCACATTCTCTACAGCATCATTTTCTACCTCCGACCTACAACACAAATCATTAGACCAGACTGTGACTTGACTGGAAAACAATATGTTCACATGTGATAATATCATACACTGTAGAACAGGGGTATTTTACTCTAAATCTATGAGAGCTGAAGCCTGATGTTTTGCTGTTCTACCATCATTAATTGCAACCAACTGGTGTCTATACCCAGATGTAGAATGTATTTATGACCTTGGACAACACAAATGCAATGTCTGTGCGTCTGTGTAAGTCTGTGTGTGTCTGTGTGTGTCCGTGTGTGTGTGTGTGTGTATGTGTATGTGTGTGTGTGTGTGTGTGTACACCTCTCGAGAGCAGGTCTCTTGCTCCTCCTTTCTGGTCCAGAGCCTCTGCCCTCCAGGACGGATTGTACCATGGCTACAGGGAGGACGGGAGGTTCGGAACATACTTCACAGGATCCCAGTGGGCCCCCTTCAGATCGGCCACGCAACCCTGGACTCACTGGTTCCTCTTTGATCAGCATCATACTCCTGTCTCTGTAAAGGCGTCAGAAACACAGATGTCCAACGTCTAAGCTAACACAGGAGCTAACACAGGAGCTAACACAGGAGCTAACACAGGGCTAGTACTTGTCTTTTGCTCTATGACCCTCACCTTGTCTCTTCTGACTGGATTTGAACGGCCATGTTGCTGGGGTTTGACATGTCAGTAACATCTGATATGATTGGTCCTCCTGTCAATGTGCTATTGGAGCATGAGGGTGTTTCCGTGGATGGCTGTGGAGAAGGAATGGGGCGATGAAAGGTTTGTGAATCATCCTTAAAGTCAACATGGAGTACAAACATAGTAATGTAGACAATGAGCCACCAAGATGTAGAATCATGTAGAAAACGACATACACCCAAAAAAAGTAAGGTTGTCCTCACCGACTGGATATAGAAGGGCTCATGGAGGGGCTCAATTTGGTGGCTATGGCTGAACTTGGAGGCCGGGGGTGTGGTGGAGCCATCATCCAACATGAGGGGACTGGGCGGGTCAGCCATCACCACAAATATACAGGAATCAATCATTTCATTGGTGAAAATACTCTACTCGAATGCAATAAATGACCTTGCTTGGAACTAATAATTTGCCCTCTCTAGCCTGAGGGCCAAATAGAGCTGTATCTGCTTATGCTTGGTGAATAAGAGCCAAAAACAAGAGGAAATTACTAGTGAACTATGGTAGTTTAGGAAACAAAACGTATGATCATGCTTTGTGTGAAACACATAGGTATCCCTTAAAACAACAAATAACCCATTTTGTTTTTGACCACTGAAAACCTGACTTTAAACCTACATGATCGCACACACTAATCACAGCAATTGGCAAGTGTATTAACAGATCTGAACGGTGTCCAGTGAAGGAGGACGACATTGCGACATGTACATGTTCAGGCAGCATGAAGGCGATAGCCCGAGGGACTGTATCAGAGATGTACATGCCTGGTCCTTTGGTGTGTTCACATGAGTCACACAAGCTGACGATGCGTTTCCCATAGAGGGTAGAGGGTCATGCGCCCTCCCTTGTTCAGTGGGGTGGCGTGGTTGTGAGCAGATAGGAGGGGGGTTGATTGTGTGTGTGTGTGTGTGTGTGTGTGGGGTGGTGGTGGGGTCTTAGGACTCAGTAGGTCTGATTCAGCATTCAGCTCCATTCATCACAGCTGGGATTGTGCAGCATGTCAGCTGACCCCATCCAGCTGAGTTGGCCGTTTCCACTGCTGTGTTTGTCTTGTAGTGTGTTTGCTAGTGTAGCGTGTTCATGACTGGATGAACATACAGGTGTGTATCTGTGTGTTTTTGACTGCATGTTTTGTCTCAGCCATTGTACATGTGTGTGCTGTACCAAGCGAGGCAGTGTACTCACAGTTTTCTCTTCATTCCTACAGTGCTGGGGGTGGGTGACTGCATCTGGCTGAATAGGAACTGGATCAGCTATAAAGGAGCAAATTACAGAGATTAATTCAGTTGTTTTTCTTTTCTCTCGGTTGAACCACACACGATGACTCTCATGTGTGCAAAGGCTCACAGAGAATCAGGTCTTCTCAGGGATTCTCACCTTATTCATGACTTTCTGCTGCTGGGTGTGGTTCTGTCTTAGTGAGACCACCTCTCTCCACAGCACCTCATTCTGCCTGCAAGAGGAACAAATTGACCACGTCTGTCATGTCTGGGATCTAGGTCTGATTCCATTATATATTAAAGTTTCAGCCTGTTTCAGATTACATGGTATGACTGTTTCAGCCTGTTCTGCCTGTCGGATTACATGGTATGACTGTTTCAGCCTGTTCTGCCTGTCGGATTAGATGGTATGACTGTTTTAGCCTGTTCACCTTGTCTGATTACATGGTATGACTGTTTTAGCCTGTTAACCGTGTCTGATTACATGGTATGACTGTTTTAGCCTGTTCACCTTGTCTGATTACATGGTATGACTGTTTCAGTCTGTTCACCCTGTCTGATTACATGGTATGACTGTTTCAGCCTGTTCATCCTGTCTGATTACATGGTATGACTGTTTTAGCCTGTTCACTTTGTCTGATTACATGGTATGACTGTTTCAGCCTGTTAACCCTGTCTGATTACATGGTATGACTGTTTCAGTCCGTGCATCCTGTGATTATATTTAATGGCTAGGCTGCGCTCTATTTTCAGCACTTTTACCCTGATGTTTCAGATGGCTCAGCCAGATGTCAGCCACCGATTCCAGATCAGACAGAGACATGTGACAAGATCACCAATACCTCTCCCTGACACATGCACCTCACCAGCACACCTGACACTATTATAGGGCCCAGAGGTCAGGTGACCAGCTGATTGTTCTCTTTAACCAGTGGAGACAATAGATCAAAACATTTGAACGTACAAAGAGGCCGGGGACAATGCATGAACAACTGAGGATGGACTGTGAGGTGACTGTTAGAGATGGTTTGGTTATCAATACATTACCAACCTATCTAGTGGCCTCAAACCATAACCTTTAAAGCATTAAGCCAACTACAGTCGTGATCATTGTATTTATACAGCTTGTCACACACCAGGTAGTTATGATAGTGGTGGGGTATACAGCTTGTCACACACCAGGTAGTTACGATAGTGGTGGGGTATACAGCTTGTCACACACCAGGTAGTTATGATAGTGGTGGGGTATACAGCTTGTCACACACCAGGTAGTTATGATAGTGGTGGGGTATACAGCTTGTCACACACCAGGTAGTTATGATAGTGGTGGGGTATACAGCTTGTCACACACCAGGTAGTTATGATAGTGGTGGGGTATATAGCTTGTCACACACCAGGTAGTTATGATAGTGGTGGGGTATACAGCTTGTCACACACCAGGTAGTTATGATAGTGGTGGGGTATATAGCTTGTCACACACCAGGTAGTTATGATAGTGGTGGGGTATACAGCTTGTCACACACCAGGTTGTTATGATAGTGGTGGGGTATTCAGCTTGTCCTTCTTACTGTTTCATGTCCTGCATCTGACACTCCATGTTCTCTTGTTGGCTGCGTAGCACTTGCACCTCATACAACAGCTTACTCAGGTCCTCCTGTCTTACTTTAGTCTCTTCACTCTTCACAATGGAGACCTAAACACACAGAGGTCGTAGTATTATATGTAATGTCATGGTGTGTTTGTGTTCATGTTCTACAATATTAGAATACGAAAAATTCCGTTAAGTGAGGATATTTGGCCTTACCAGACTTTAGGTTACGTTTATCGATGTATTTATATATATATGGGTTACATGTTTACATATATATTGCATAAATCTCTCACCTTCCTCTTGATGTGCTCCAGCAGGTGTTCATGACCTTGCAGAAAGTATAGGTGCTGAAACTCTGTGTCATCTCTCTCTGGCTTGACTAGGCCACTCTGCTCTATGTTCACCACCTTCCTGAATCCATCTGCACACCAGTCCACAGTATAGTAAGTGCCCCACTCACCCAACACACAAACACACACTGGGATTTCACTCAATAGAACCTCTCTGGCCTTTACCCTGAATTTCACCCTAACCTTAAATATAATCTCAGAATGTATCCCAAAGTATTAATTTAACCGTAATGCCTAAGCTTAACTGTTAACACCTAACTACCCAACTGTACTTCTAATGTAAATCTTTTCGAATGGTCACATACAATAATGTAATGCATTGCCAATGGCCCACAAAAGTACACACATTGCCTATCAGATTATCAGGTTATTTCTCTATTCTCTGGTTTTGAGGAGGGGTACTCACACATGTTGAGCTGACGAACAAAGCTGGCCATGTTGTTATGTTTAAAGTACTTTGGCAGCACCTCCTTGGCAAACCTGCCCTGGTCAAACACATGGAAGCTGGTCCCAGTCTGAGATGCGGAACCAAAATTGAGAACTCCATAAATCTCTAATTAAACTAGACCAAGTTAAAAACACACCATGTCTTTGCTAACAGCTAGCATGTGTAGACTTACAGTCGTTGTGCCAATGCGAGTAAGAGTAGAACTAGTGCCTTGTAAAAGTATTACACTGATTATTTTTGAAGTGGGAAGTATTTTATTTACTTAATTCCCAGAAGTTATATGTTGCATTTTCTAAGATTTATGAATGTCTTATGAATGTTTCAAAACTACATTACAGTGTAACAGTAACCTTTCATGTCACTTTTTTATTTCTTACAATTCTGTTTTATAAATTCTCCAAACTATAATGACAAATTAAGGGAAAAACTGTATATCAGGAAATGCAATGCTGAAAGCTCTGATAGTAAATTCCTTCCATGCTTATGGACTTCAGAAGTTTACTGTTGGTTCCCACAATCCGGGAAGTTAGATAAGCCACATGTTAGAAGTAATTTTTCATTTGATGTCCACTCACATTTTAAGGCCACAAAGAGTCTTGTGTTAAATAGAAGCACATACAGACACACAGATGTTTATGGGTTCTTCGTACCTGTTCTCCTTCACCACTCTCTACACTGGAAAGATGTTCAAGACCCACAACTTACTTTTGGATAAGACTTTGTATCTATCTCTTTATTTTCCCTTCGGATCGATCTGATACAGCTAAATAACTCACTTCTTTAATGTTAAATGTGTAACTATTAACACAGCAATTTTGAAGTCGACCCAGACATTTTGACAATAACCAAATTGCATTCTACCATAGAACTCTGCATTATAGACCATACGTTTATTACCACTGTACTTATCTATATTAACTATTGCCTCTAGTCTGTCTAGCCATTTCTACAAAACACAATCCTTATGTTACCATATGAAGGACCTAGACTTTCTCTATCAAACTATAACTGTTAGTGCTTCTGGTACTCACAGCACTCCAGCAGATGAGGTGGTTGGTATCTGGGTCCTCTACCAGGGTCCACAGTTTGGTGAGGAAGGCCGGCACATTACTGGCATAACCTCCATCCACACCAATAGAGCCAGGAGATTCCTGCATGACTGTGTTTCAGTAGGATCACAAAGTTGTTTTTAAGAATGTGTGTGAGTGTGAGCAAATGTGCAAAGGTCCTACTCCATTTCTGAGCTGCTTTACTTCTAACTGTCTTTCTCTCTCTCTCTCTCGTTCTCTGGACCACTCATTTGGTCAGGTTCAGTCATCCCTGCAGGCCAGCGTCAGCACAAACCTGCCCCCACAGCATCACCAAAGTACTCTAGCATAACAAAGACCCTGCTGTGAAACAATACAAGCCATCATAAAGCCTAGAATAATACTACACTGTCATGCCAAACAGCACAATACAGCGCAGGAGCACTGGTGAATTTTGTGATTGTAGTATACACTCCAATAAGGTTCACTTTTTGGGAACAGCCTCAATAAAACGAACAAATGTTGTGTTGGAGGCCCGACTTACTGTATATGTACTTGGACTCCTCCAGAACAACACTGTTTTTTCTAGCAAAAATGTGGAAAGCTCTAATGTACTTTCTGCATTTTGATGGAGAAAAGGAAGAACATCAGCAATGAACTTCTCAAATTACAAACTGTATAATATTATTTGCATAAGGTGGTTTAAACACACCCCAACCAGCTTTGCACAAATGCCCCAAAATCAGGCCATCAGGTTACTGGAACCTTCCGGAGGCATCTAGCAGGGCTAGCCCCGGCCCTCAACAGCTGCATATCATTGGGAAATTGTCGGGGTCGACATTTAAGGCCTCCTATGGAGCAGCATGAGGCCATGGCCGTAAAGAGCAAGATGCAGTGGGCTAAAGCAGCTAGAGAATAGCAAGCGCTAGCCTCAGTGGGGCAGAAAGAGAGCAACCCCAAGCTAAGCTACCCTCACCTCTGCTTCAGGCACAGTGGAACTGGGGACAGAACAACATGGAGATGTTGAATAAATAGGCCGCTGGACACCACAGAGAGGAGGCCGCCTCAGAGACAATGCTGACACCTCCAAGAGCAGTATGTTTTCTGTCCTTGGTATTCTTTCTCCTGTATCACTTCATTTAATAAAATGCCTTAAAACATTGTATTGTGCCCGTACTCTGTGCTCGTCTCCGTTTCATTTCAATGCTGGCCAGATAGGCATTTAGTATGGAACCTAGCTTCTCCTATGTACCAAGGAGTATTTAGTGTCCAGAAAATTTGAAAAAAGGTTGCTAGGTTGACTTAGTTGACTTAGTTGTTCCCCATTTAGAACTAGATGGGGTTAGCATAATCAATATTTTGACTTTAGGTAAAACCTTTCTATTGAACAGGTTGTACGCTGAAGTATAATACTTATGAGCATTACAATGATTAGTACATATTTATATTGAGTACGGTGAGCTGGCAATGATTGGTACACAGACAATCCTTCAGGCTAAGGCAGATGTACCAAGGAGTAGGCTATGGCACAAGACCGGTACAGGCGAACAGGTCAATACACATTAAAACTCTAATACAAAGGTACAGAAAGGCAGAGATCTGAAATCTTTGGTTTCCCCAACGGTTAGATCCTCTAGTGGTTGTGAAGGGGTCGAGCTGCTTGCTGACCTTACAGTAGGGTTCACCAAAGTGGCATGTTTGCATCCAGTTTCTCCATCTCAGCAGGAACATTCCCTTAACATGGGTAAGCATATTCATTTGTAACGTCAGTCCCATATTATGTGCATTTCTCAATAGAGATCTTTCATTTTTTAAATGCTTTGGTACTATTCACACAAGTATGTGGTTAGATTTTACACCGTCCAGGAGACCTGCATCATTATTTGGGGCGGGGGCTATGGGTCCTGCACGAGAGGAGGGAAACCGTGCCCTCTGTGTCCTCCTTCAACCACAGTTGTGACAGAAACAACCGCCACAACCGGATGCAGCAGAGCTGGACCATGGAGGAGCTCCTAGGAGATAAGGAGCTTATCTCCAATCAGGAGTACTGCAGTAGTCTAGCCCTGGACCCAGCCCAGGATCCAGGGCAGCGGGGACGAAGGAGGGAACCTCGTCAGTGGTCCCAACGGCAGGCACAGAAGACGTGGAGGAGCTCCTTCTTTTGGGGGAGCAGGAGTACCTGAAGGAGTATGAAGTGCTCCTGTCACCTCCCTTGTGAAGACTTTATGATGAGGCCCTGCAGCATCGAGACCTGAGGACGACGGAGGAGGCAATAAGCTGCCAAGCCTCCCGTCTCTACCTGCTGGTCCCTTAGCCCAGTAACCCCAGTAACCCCCACTCAACACTCACCAACCAGGTAGTCAAGTTCTATTAGCACATAAGAACATGTTTATATTTGCACCACACATGTAATAACATCTTTATATTATAAAATATATATTTTTAATGCTCCACGTTATAAAACTTAAAACGTAAATATGAGTGAATATCTAAATAAAATAAAATTCTCGGGATAGTTAAATAAACAATGGTGGCAATATTAGTCCAGGGCACCGTAGCATTGTCCATATGTGGAAGTAAGACAAGAGCCATTTTAACCGTAGACCAAAATCATTCCTGCACTTGATTACTAGAACGCCCTCCTCCCCATTTTAGGAGCCTTTGCTTTCATTTGCTGAGCGAAATATGTCCGGAATTTTAGATATTCCAAGAGATTGGAGATTATGTCACAGAATATATTCTGGCTTCTGTTTAAAGGATGCTTCAAAGAATCTTGTCAAATTACCAATTTTAATCAGTCAAGCCATCCTCAACAGAGGCCATATACATGCAGCAAGCACTAGGCAGAAACATTTCTATTTTGTTCTGTGAGGATAACCTTGTCTGTATTCATACTCAATTGACATGAGGCTTTGTATTTTACAATTAACAGTTTTACCCATACTACACTATTTATGAGCTACATTACATAGGGTATTTGTTCATACACACTCAATTAACGGTTTTACCCATACCACACTATTTATAAGCTACATTACATAGGGTATTTGTTCATACTTAACAGTTTTACCCATACTACACTATTTATGAGCTACATTACATAGGGTATTTGTTCATACCACTTCATTGTCTAACAAATGTCAAACAGCAGAGGGCACTCCTCTCCACTGCTTTTCCCTGTGCTCTAGCTGGTATGTATGTATGTGTTTTAGTTGAATGCAGGTTTAACCTGTAGCCAAAGTAAAACAGTTTTATTAGTAATTAAGATTCCAGATTTTTTGGTCGATTGAGTTAATGTACATCACCATTAGTTTTTTTATAACATGAAATTGATTGTTACACAGTACTGACATTGTTAATGTTGTTATTAATGATGATTGCAGCATAGTTTTATTGGAATATCTATGTAGGCATACAGAGGCCCATTATCAGCAACCATCACTCCTGTGTTCTGACAAATGTGTTTGCTAACCCAAGTTAACATTTTAATAAGACAATTTATCTTTTTACTATATACTTGTATGCTACTGGTCAATCTGTAAATAGTACATTTCATCTTTATGCTGACGATACTACTCTGTATGCTTGTGCTCCAACAATCAATGCTGGTATGGCCAGTTTACATTCTGATTGTAATAATGTGCAGGTAGCACTTAAAAACGAAATGCTTGTACTTAGCAAAACCAAATAAATGTTGTTTTTAATCTCGTCATATGAACACACCTGACTTACAGCTTCACTCTTTGGATGGTTCTGTAATTGAACGAGTCCTTTCGGATACCGATAATTACCTTGGGATTTGGATTGACAGCGACCTTTCATTTAAGAAATATACTGGTGAGCTTGTTAGAAAGCGTAAGTGTAAAGTGGGTTACTTCTACAGAGACAAATCTTTCTTTTTTTGGTGAACAGGAGACAAACTGTTCAAGGAACTTTCATGTCTGTGCTAGACTATGGGGATACTATATACCAAAGTACGTCTGCTTATTCTCTGAAGCTGCTTGACTCAGTTTATCATAGTACCCTGCGTTTTATTCTCTCAAACACTTATAACACACATCACTGTATTTCATACCAGAAAGTTGGCTAGACCTCCTTAACAGTGCGTAGATCACTCCATTACTCTATTGTTGTATACAAAGCACGACTCCACCAGCTTCTGGTATACCTAACATCGCTGTTGATGCCTAGATCGTCTGGTTTAAATACTAGAGTTCAGAGTTGGATTGTATTGCAGAGACCTTTTGTAATGTTTTTGATCATTCTGCCTTCTCTTTTAAAGCACCTGATCTGTGGAATAGAATCCAATTTGAGTTTCATTCGGTGTCCATGGAACAGTTTAAGAAAATGATGTTAGATTCTTATAGTGAAAATTGTGTTTGTTTTAATTGACTGTGACAATTGTTGTCAGTATCTCAATTAATTGTATTTATCTGTCATAAATTGTTATTGTATTTGTAATGTTCCCAGGGCACATGAGAAAATACAAATGAGACCTCTGCCTCAATCTGTCTCCCTGCTTAAATAAAAGTTAAATAAAAGTTAAATAAAAGTTAAATAAAAGTTAAATTAAAGTTAAATAAAAGTTAAATAAAAGTTAAATAAAAATAAAGACATTTAAAAAACTTTTTTATGATTAGTTTAGAAAACTTGTATTTATGAAAGAATAAATAACACTGGTTTTCTTTAGACTAGTTAAGTATCTGTAGCATCTGTGTTTGTGGATGCAATTACAGGCTTAAAATGGACTGAAACATAAAACTCCCTTCTGAAATTAGTCAGTCTATTTTTGTTCTGAGAAATGAAGGCTATTCCATCTGGGAAATTGCCAAGAAACTGAAGATCTCGTACAACGATGTGTACATCGCCCTTTACAGTATGGCGCAAATTGTCTTTAACCAGAATCGAAAGTAGCGTGGGAAGCTTTGGCGCACAACTGAGCAGGAAGTTTGCGAAACAGACGCCTCACAGGTCCTCAAATGGCAGCTTTATAAAATATTACCTGCAAAAACTGACGGGCTGTGTTTGTAACTAATGTTGAGCTTAAAAGTGTTTAACAGCGTCTAACAATAATAGGAGGGCAGAAATGCCCTACTAGCCCACAGGATGTTATCACAGTACCCCCTTATAAAGGCCCGGCTCCCAAACGGGCCAACATGAAAACAAGGTAAAGGTAGGGGGGGTGGGACAGCACTATACCCCCACCATCATGTACCAGCCGTAGAGGTGGAGTAGCTGGAACCCACCAATGAGGCGGCTTTAGAGCAGGAGGAGGCACTGTGCTGGCTACTGCTCTCGGCTAGCAGGGGGCGCTGGCTGCAGCTCCATGGCAGTAGGTGGCGCTGGCCGTGGAGGCCTGGTGCAAGGTACCAGTTGATGGACTAGTTCTTGGCCAGGAAGGCTCAGCCAGGCCCTCCACCAGCTTTTTAACACCCTAGGGTGCTGGTTCTCCAACCCCTTCCAGGTGCCGTTGATCCTTCCTTGATAGATGTTGGAAGGGGTCCCCCCGCCTCTCCAACAGCCAAACACTGGATAGAAGAAGAACTCTGTCTTAGAAGGCCATTCGCCTCTTCACTTTTGATGTTGAGACTTAACTATGTCCTATTCTGCACATCATGTGTATCATTGCATGGGTATGAAGGGCCAAATGTAGATGTACAATGCATACTGTTGACAAGAAAGTCTAGCATAAATCTATCCATATGTCACGTCTTGGCAAGGCAGGATGGCCATGCCCGTGAAATCCAGTGCCCTTTCTCCCTCGTTTGACGCACGCACGGAAACATGTTTCCTTGTTTTATTGCTTTTTAGTTTTTCGAATCACTCGTTATACACGTTCCTCCTTTCCCAGTGTGTGTTGACAGTCTTTGTTTGGTGTATGCAAACATTAAGTTTGCTTATGTCTTGTATTGTTTTGTGTTTTCCCATTATAGTTCCATTTTTATTTAATAAATGTCCTTCGTTTGCCCTGCGCTTATGTCCGTCTTTCCATTTATTACACCATAATTAATGTGCCCAATGCTTTAGATTTCCTGTTTTTCCCAGGCTGAGGTTTTGTTTGGATTTCTCTTATCTTATTCCTGAACACAAACACAGCTATCCATCTCAACACAATAAGAAGGTTGAAGGTCAAAGTATGGTCCAGTTTAGTCTTGCCATTAGAGGATGTATAATAAGCTGACTTGCAAATCTAAATCGTGTTTGCTGTGTATCGTTTGGATAAGCTTGAGGCTTTTTACACGGTTGTATGGGACCTTTCCTCAATACCTAACTGAATCCAATGAAGTCTTGCTGTGTGTTTCCTAAATGTGTCTACTGTAAGCAGTTACTTACCCAATACTGTGTTTTTCAATACCAAATAATTCATAGCACAAATCAAATGAGATATAAGACTTAGAATTATGGTTGATAGAGCAGCGTCTGGCTCATGATCTAGTTATGACCAAGTTATCCATTCGAAAATGAACTGAGTCACGTATGGGTGAGTTGTGTTGTCACAGGGTGGTTAGGGGAGAGCACTCCTTTGTATTATGTGGATTAGAAGCACAGCTGTTTTGGGTTAGCTAAGCACCGGGCATAGGTTAGTTAATCAGAGGGCTATTTAAGGTCCCAGGTTAGGTTCACGGGTGCTTGTTATTAATGTAATCTTAAGTGTCAATGTCGGTGAGTGTTTTATATTTCTAGATCGCTGGTTTGGTTCACGTTAGTAAGTCGCTATATAGCACAGTTTGTTTTTAACAGAATAACACATTTTTATTCATTGTTTTCATGTTTGTTTTATATGTGGAATTAAACCACCTTAAATGTGATTCTCTGGCTCTGCATCTCGCTTATTCTGCACTACACCTAAAGGATCCGTAACAGAATAACAAGCCCAAAGATGAGTGAGTAGAGCCTGATGGTGAGAGGTTTCCCTAGAGATTATTACGACAGCCCTGGGTAGAATATCTCCCACCGTCACCCCACGGAGCAGTGGGAGTGTATTAAGCTGGGGACACAACAGGAGCGGTGGGTACGTCTCAGGCCATATGCGGGATATGCAACACCTATGAGGCTATCAGGGCCGGTTACACCGCCTACAGTGTGTCAGAGCCAGTCCCCGCCTACAGCAGGTCAGAACCAGTCCCCGTCTACAGTGTGTCAGAGCCAGTCCCCGCCTACAACGTGTCAGAGCCAGTCCCCGCCTACAACGTGTCAGAGCCAGTCCCTGCCTACAGTGTGTCAGAGCCAGTCCCCGCCTACAACGTGTCAGAGCCAGTCCCCGCCTACAACGTGTCAGAGCCAGTCCCTGCCTACAACGTGTCAGAGCCAGTCCCCGCCTTCAACGTGTCAGAGCCAGTCCCCGCCTACAGCATGTCAGAGCTTAATATTTAGTATCCTTTGTATTTTCAGAACACACACTTCATTTAACGAAAGACTGTAAGGCCGATTAAATAGCAAGCATGGAAAGCAAAGTCGGAACATTGAAAGGAAGAAACCAGTAGGTTGTCATTATCTTGAAATAACTGTAGGCAAACAAGCAATCAAATCACCTGCGCATGTAACATTGGTAGAAGGCAACACCACATGAAACCAGGAATGCATCATTTTATTGATGACAGAAAAATGTAGCTCCCGTTGCACTGGTAACACAACTGATATGTTGTAAGTCGGTTTCCAGGAACTGTGCAACATTCAGACGTGAAAAGATAAAAGGGAACTTAACAACAATGGACGAAACTGATTCCATTAGATGAACATGATCCTTTTTGCTGATATGATAGGCCTTTTTTTCGAGATGAAATATCAATATGGTATATTTCAGATCTGTTATACTGCAGATTGTAACTTCAGCAGAATGTCTGAAGGGTCTGTGGAAGATCTTGTAGACATGATGAACAATATTTAGCCCTGGCCGGATGAGCCGTGTTTCTAGGACTGGGATTGTAATGGAGTGATAATCTCCCTGCTGGAACAGGCAGAGTAATTCTCTCCAAAACACTAAAGCTTCTTCCAGAAGAGCATTTGAACATTCATAATTCTAGTCCACCTCCCCTGTAAATCTTTTTCTCTTGTATAAACTCTTTCTGTAGAATAAAGATCAATTTAAAGCAGCCAAATATACCAGTTCTTGTCCCCTTAGGAAAGAACATTATTAAACGTTGTTGTGCAGTAATAAAAGTTTTGCTGTAGATTATTAGTAGTTGGAATTTATATATATATAGGCAGATTGTATTAGTTCATTTGTTTTTTATTTGAAGTGGAGTAGCCAACTAGTTCACCATTTTCAAGCCGACTGGAAGTGCAGAATATTAGTTAGATCCTAGTTTGTATAATTACATCAATTTTTCACTATTTGGAGTAACATATAAAATATATTTGGATTAACACTAGACTTTTAAAATAGGATTAGTCATAATTTTGTTCATGAAATTTAAGAAAATCATAACTATATAGATACACAGAAGGTATATGGAACGATTCCTAGCCCACTAAGAACATCTAGTGAGCAAGGAGGGCATTGCAGTACCTTGTGGGCCAGTTGTATTTTTGAAGTCACCTGTTTCTATGTGGGTGATTGGTGGGCACAGATGGTGGTTACTAAGGTGGTTATTTAAGTCACTGGGTCTTAGGGCACTGTGTTGGATATTGTTTCTATGTCACATCAACTTTTGGGATGATATTGTTTCTATGTCACATCAATTTATGGGGTGAGTGTCGTATTCGATTGCTGTCTGTTATTAGTAATTCCTGGTTATGCACATTTTCATTCATACAGTGTGTCGTTTTTTTTGCCGTTTACGATTTGTTTTACATTAAATAATCCTTTTTAAAATGGATTATCATGCCCTGCGTCTGGCTTTTATCCTGCACTTCATCTAGATTGTTAATAAAATAAAAAGTATTTTTTGGGTAAATATTTTTTAAATGTTTTTACAGTGTATCAGTGTTTTTGAAAGAATAATAACATCTATTTCCAACGTAGCTGTTTTTAAGAGAAACTTGACATTGTGAACGACACTAAAGTGTTCTCTTGTACAATTCTGTGTGCCATTACAGATTAAGTATTAATTTAGTAAAAAGGAATAAATAATTTAGTAACAGAAGTTGTATCTATATTTTCAGAAAAGCTTCTATAAAGAAGACAGTTCTTCAGATTTGAAAGAGTTAGTGGTAATAATTTGAGCAGTTGAGGTATTTTAGACCTGGAAGATATATCTCGAAGATATAAGGAAAAGGAATAGAGAGTGACATTCAAGGACAGGAAGCAAGGCAAAGATACTGTAACACTTTGGAGAACTTCAAATAATTGAATTCACACTTGTTCCCAAGGGTACACAGCTAACAGCTTTCCTACCTTTACACATTAAACGCCGTGGAAAGGAGAGAAAGAAATGACAGTAAACAGTTACAGAGAGAATGAAGCTAGCTGTATACTAGAGTTACTTATTGATGGAGGGAGAAAGGAAGAGGGCGAGAGCAAAAGCATTGATTTACTTTACAGAGCATTTGATGAAATTAAGTTATGGAATACAATAAGTGTTTATCCCTCTTTACTACTCAGCCTAGAATCACACTACATAATGTATATGTCTCATATCTAGGATTCTCTGAGGCCACGGCCCATTTTCAGAACTTTGAAGATACCTGTATTTAGTGGAAGTGGTAAATACAAAATCCTGCATTTAACAAGACATCAAAAATAATAATAAAGAGTCTGAACAGTATGCACTTCTCTCAATTGAAATTTAACGCAAACGAATCCATCTGCCGCAAGTCTGTCTGGGCATGCTGCTTGAGAGTTATGGGTTGAATAGAGGTAAAAAGGGGTAGATGGATAGAAATATTGAAAAATTTAAAGTTTAATTTCCAAATCATACAAAGTGTCTCTGTAAGTTCTCAATCTCTACCTCATTAGGGCTATTTTGACTGCTCAATGAAGGACACATCTGAGATTTAGCAGATCATGAGTTTTTAACAACCTAGCGTAGCCTTGGAATCTTAGAGTATTGCATGGTCTGGTTCAAATATGGTTCATCGGTACGAGCCCAGCGTGTAAAACCTGAGGACCTGCTATCTAAACCACTAGCTTTGAGGATGATTGCTCCTCAGAGTTGGATTCTCGGGTTGTCGTTGATCTTAGTATATATAAAAAAAGTTCAAGTCCCTCATTGAACTCTGTGCTGACCACCTTTCAACACAGCCTCATCAGCATGCATTGGTCATGTCAGTGGGTCGGAGTGGGCACTCAACGTAGAGCTGGTCGTTCAACCAAACTAAGTAACCAAGCAAGACTAGTCTTAGTAAGTGATGAGACGAAGAACCCTGAGGTCACCTAAACAGAGCTTCAGAGTTTCTCAACAGATATGGAAGAACTTGACGCATTCCATCAATCATGCCTTAATGGTATAGTGGATAGAACCCCTGACTAAAGCGCACATGACATGATGCATATAAAAGTCTCTGGGAGCCTGAGAAAAAATAATGATCTGGTGAAAAGAGACAAAAATCTAACTATTAATTTGTTGATTGATTAGATTGATTAGATTGTTGGCTTGACATGTGTCGAATTATTGTCTTTCAATTCAAATTGATATTAATGAAAAACGAATACAATACAAAATGGCTGAAAAGGGCGTATTTATGTATATGTACACATTGCTTCAATATATATTGGTCAATTAATCAAACGTCATTTTGACTGATGATTTTACACATCTATAAGGTCTCAAGATGGCATCACTCTTTTGTACCTTAAAGAGGTTTCAGTATGATATGTGAAAAAAATGACTGCCCAAGAGCTGGGTAAACTTGGGTCAATTGCACCCCAATGTGACCCCTCATGTGTGCTTGAAGGCTTTGGCGCATAACTTTGGACATATTTGTCCTGAAGACTTGGGTGGTTTTCAGTGGCGGATGGTGATAAATATTCTCGGTGGGGCTGTGCCATACTTTTTTGTTTCTGTTACCATCGCAATACAATTTAACACAAACTGCAGGACAGCAGTGCTCAGTGAAATAGTCAGTAATTATTTAATGCCAATATTAAAAAGTTGAGGCATTCTTACACAAAAACATAAACATCATATTGCACAAACACAAGCCTTTCATTTATATATATATATATATTTATATATATATATTACAGTTTTTGCCTGTTGCTTGAACGCTATAGACCCATGCTTAGACTAAAGAAACACAACTTGAAGCTTTTGTTACCATACCTCAAACACATGTACCCATATACCTTAAACAAAAGCGCTGCTTTGCACTCTTGTTGCAATTCTGCAACACACTTACTCTTTTATGCCACACACTTGGTGCTGCATACTACACTCTATTTCATACATGAGACACTTTGTTCACATCGAGTATTTGCAACCACTAAAATACACACCTCAAGACACTTTCTTGCAGAACTGAACAATCAGCCAGCTACAAAAATCTCTCAGTTTAGCCATTTCAAGAACTTTGCAAGCATGGAGGCAATGAGAGTCAGAGTAAGAGAAGGAAAAAGAGAGAGAGGAGTCGGATGTGGAAGAGAATGAAGACGAGGAAAAAGACGAGGCCCAGTAGAGAGACGTGTATCTGATGAAGGATAATGTTAGTTTCCACAGGGCTGTTCTGGTCCCAGATTGGTTCAACAACCATAACCATTTCACACTTTTATACCTGCCCCCTTACAGACCCTTTCTAAATGCAATCAAGTAATTATTTTCAGCGTGATGGTGGAAATTATATGATCGGCAACCACACGCCCGCATGCCTCTTCTGCAAGCAATGGAAGACATGCGGAGACATTGAGGTGGGATAAATCCACACACACACACACACACACACACACACACACACACACACACACACGTCTACCAATAGCAATTTACATGTATCCAGTCATTTTTTTCTACTTTTGTTTTGTTTCTATTTATCTTTATTTCTGTAAGATTGTTTGTTTGTAAAAATCTTCTTTGATTACTGCATAGATTCTGCTTTTGAGATTTACAGAAGATTGAGTCTGACAAAATGACACTAAAAACACAAAGACTGCAGTGTTTTAAATAAATCCCATCTGTGTGTTGCTGGTGATATGGAAGAGTAATTAAAATGGTGCTTGTGTGTATAGCAGAGCTGTAGTACTCGAGACCGGTCTCGGTCTCGAGACCGGTCTCGAGACCACTTTTTTAAGGTCTCGGTCTCGTCTCGGTCTCGGTTACATTTGGACTCGGTCTCGACTCGGTCTCGGACAGTAAGGACTCGTAAATTCTTCCGAGACCAGCCGAGACCAGCGTAGAAATTATCGCCCACAATTTTTTCTAGAAAAATATTTAAGTATGACATGTACTGGCTGTATTTCCATTGGCTGTATTTCGTCCAGAGTCAGACTGTTTTTTTCTGATGTGGCTTATCCCGCCAATGGCTATCTACTTTTGAAGAAAAGCCCACCCCCAGCGTCGCTAGAGCGTGCACCCATTCACGTAAATACTTCAATCTTAAACATATGCTCGATCATGTCTGCACAATCTGCCATTATATTCGTTTTGCCTATATTCAGAACATTGAGCACAAATAAATAATTTGTCCGAAAACACACAGCGGTTAGTAATTAAAATACATACATAATGTTGAAAAGCTACAGCCGACGTCCTTCCATGACTTTTCCTAAATACGTGCATTTTACCTTGTCCCGTTTTCAGAATTGCAAAATCACAAACCGAACAATATATAAAACTACTATTTACATGTTTTTGATACCTAAACTGCCTTCCTGTCGCCAAAATCCCACGCCGCTGGGCGTTGGTACCCTAATTGCGGTACCCAGACACCGATCACACTTCACTGAGCCTATATGGCAATGGTTGAATGGGCGATACACAGACAAATACTACGAGAACACATATAGACAATAGTCTGATTGGCTTGGTTGAACTACAAAAAAAGAGGTACGTTTATAAAGAAATATGTTTCACTAAATAAACAGAACGAATTCCGCCAAATACATACAGCCCCATTCATGTGTCATGCGCCTATTGCACTCAATAATTAATAACGAATGAACCACAGTGTATTCATATAGCCTACAAGAGACTTCAACAAAATATTGTTTTGTATCGAAATTAAACGAATATAAACAATAATTATTAATAGGCTAACTACAAATGGGCGATAAATGAAATTACTCATGCACACAGAAGGACGTGGGACATACATAAGTCCGGGGGGCATACGGCAGAAAGAGCATAAAACTGGAACGGTTATGGTCCGATCTATATGAAACTGAACCCGTTTTGGTCCGATCTTTATTAAACTGGAAGGGTTTTGGTCTGATCTATATGAACACTGTGCGCAGTTCAACCGGGTTAGTTTGCTGCTGTCTCATGTGCACTCGTAACAATAATGAACACTGTGCGTAGTGCAACCGGTTCGTTTGCGTGTCCTGCTCAAGCAGACAAACAACTGAAGCTGCGTGCCTGTGGACGGATAAATAATTATAAATAGATTTGTTTATCGGCCAATCATGCGCAAATAATTTGATTGCAAGTCGCGTGTGATCTAAAATGTGTTAGCATTTACTACATCAACATAGGACATACAGTTTGATGGATTTTCATTTATTCGATTTTTAGAAATTTTAATATCATAGCCTGTGCATTTTAAAATCATGGTTTTATTTTCGTATTTTATGTTTACATAAGACAATAAATAGGCCTAGATACTCTTTTAATAAAATTCATTTAATTCAGGATGGTCTCGCTTTAGGTGGTCTCGAGCACAGCTCTGGTGTATAGTCTTGTTGCAATAATTTAATTTTTAGAAAAGAGTGTTCAGTTTTGGTTTCATTTTGGCATAGTTGTGAGTTGTTACAGTTTTTCTCAAATGCAAAAACACATTTCACAAACGTTTCCTCCATGTTCCCCAATGTCTAAACACAACACCCTTTTCTAAAGCTACATAAACACAACCACACCTTCTCATTCCAAAACTCAAACTTTCACACCAAAAGAGCAGCTCGAGGCTTTCAAAAATGTAAACACTATACACATCATTACACACTACAGCAAAACAATTGAAAACACAATGCTCAATTTGTGAGAAGGTTCTTTGTTTCATAACTGCCAATGCATATTTTTAGAAACTTTACAGTAATGGATCTTTTTAGATCTCTGCAGAGGATAAGGCATTTAGATTTGTGAGTTTCATATGAAGAGTATAAATCTATAGTAAATTCCACATCGCAGGCTATATTGTCTCTTGCCAGGCACCGCGGGAAAAACGCCCTGGAATGGCGAATCCATCCTTGGAAGGCCTCCACTGGGATGTCAACACAGGCCAGCTCCATTGCCCCTAGGAGGTTCTCTCTAGTGTATGGTTGTCTGTAATAAACCTTCCATCTCCACGATGAGAAGAACTCCTCTATAGGGTTCAGGAAAGGGGAGTAGGGTGGCAGACAGACGTTTAAAAAGTGGTTACTGTTGGTGGTGAACCACTCTGATTTGGTTTGTTTTGTGGAAGCGTACATTGTCCCAAATGATCACATAAATGTGATGTGCGGGCCCAGGATGGTGTTGTTGGCGGTCCAGGAGGATGTCTTTTAGCTCCTCTAGGAAGGTGAGGAGACGTTGGGTGTTGTAAGACCCAAGGACAGCATGCCGGTGGACAAGCCCCTCCAAACCCATGGCCGCACAAAGAGTAATATTACCCCCCCGTTGGCCAGGAACCTCAGTGATGGCTCTTTGGCTAATGATGTTACGGCCTCTTTGCCTTTGTTTCTGCAGGTTGAAGCCAGCCTCGTCCAGGAAGAGGTACTCCTGAGGTCTGGCCATCGCGTCCAACTGTAATATCCTCTGTGAACATATGAAAGTGCACAGGTGTTCAGAACAACAGTCAATCAGGTAGCACAGTGTTATCCAGAAGTAATGTAGGCCACTGATCAACACAGTATGTCCACTAACTGTACTGTGAACATGGATGTATACTTACTTGCACATACTCGTAACATAGGTCATTGTGTCGCGCAGAGTTGCACTCAAAGGGAACCCTAATGACCTGTTTCATCCGCATCTTTTGGCGCCGGAGAACTCTGTCTATTGTGGCCAAGCTGACATCATCAATGCTCTCAAAGTTGAGATTATCGGCATTGACTTTGTCTCCGATCTCCCGGAGTGTGATGAGGTTGTTGTCCCGAACCATATCCACAATGAGGGTTTCTTGTGCCGCTGTAAATATGGCAACCCTCCCACCTCTATGTGGCATTCTTTCAACTCTAAAGAAACAAACATGTGTTGTCAATTGACATGTTTTACAATACAGTAACAACTGATTTGAAACCAATAGACTACTTTCACAGGCTTGTAAAATTGTATTTCGACAAAGAAAGCAATAGAGTACAATACCTGTTGTGTTGTCTGAATGCCCCGATAATGGTGGCCACGGTGAACCTACTCAGGTTTGGACGGACTCTTAGTCCTGCTTCAGCCATTGTCATGCCATGGGCAATGACATGGTCAATGACTGTTGCTCTCCTTCCTGGACCTTCTCCTCTGCCTTGTTGGCCTGCTCCTCTTCCTCCTCTGATTTGAACTCCTCTTCCTCGTTGGCCTGCTCCTCTTCTTCCATGGCCAGCTCTTCTTCCTCCTCTGACTCGAATTCCTCTTCCCCTGACTCTGGCTTCATCCATTATGTTTGTTTGGAATCTTCAGCAAACTGTGCACTCTGAACTTGCTTTTATACATGTGGTCACCGGATTAGCAACAAGTGTCTTCAATTTTGAGTAGTTGTGTGTAATGATTGACGCCAGGTGTGTTCATTGTGTTCAAATATTGCTGACTGTGGCAAGCATTTTGCATCACATGAGCTTTAATTTGAGAATATGGGCAGAGTTCTTTTGCAACTTGTGTTTTAGCAAGGAAAATGGTGTTAAGATTTATGAGAACGGAGGATAGTGTTTTGTGAATTGTGTATTGGAAAATGATAGCTAGATTTAGTAAATGTGTTTAGACAACTGGTCATTTGGTTTAGGGGATTGGCTTTTGAGTTTTAGCATTTGAAAAACTGTAATGTTGATTGGCTTGTGTGTAGAGTTTTGCAATAATGAGCCAAATTCTGCCAAACGTGTGTAAGCAATAGGCAAAAACTGTAATTGATACAAAACAACATACCTGTCCATGCTGGATCTGTCGTTCCCGTCGTTTTAAAAAGCAAGCACGAAAAGCAAAATAAAGCATTAGCATGAGTGCACCAAGCTTGCCAAAGTTCTCCCTCAAACGGATCTTGGAGTAGAGATTCCACCGAGTTAGGGTTGGGTCTTGTTGTCTAGTATAAATAGCGCCCCTAGAGCCCGGTCCTTATTTTATCAGGGACGAGCTTGAGGTGCAGAAATATGCGCCCTTTTTGGATTCGATTTAAGAACGCTGATTGGCTAAATGTTATGTCAGCAATTGGCTTAACTGCTACATAGACCCCCCTCCTTGGGGCGCTTTCTCTATCGCCCCAGAGCTGTGACAAGGTCTGCGTCCGAAATCGCGTACTTCCATACTGTATAGTATGCGAAAAACAGTACGCGAGCAGAGTAGTACGTCCGAAATCATAGTATTCGAAAAACAGTATGCGAAAAGTACCCGGATGACCTACTACTTCCGGCGAGATTCTGAAGTGTGCATACGATGGACACTTTACTATCCCATGATGCAATAGGAGAGAGCAGTTCTCGTTACATTTAAAAATGTCGGAAACCGGAGACGCGGCAGTCTTCAAGTGTAACTACTTTAGAAATGTTAATAAAAAAATAAAAAAGTTATTTGTGGTTAAATTGTATTTGTTTAACATCATATGAGTAAACGATTGTCTTAAAAGCGGGTTTGCTTTATGCGTGGTGGTAGGAGGACGCGGACCTGAATGAAACACGCTTCTCTTGCCCGGTAGATTATACAAGTAGAGCATTCTAACACGACGCATGTAGTACGTCCGGACTCCATTCATACTACCCGGATTCATACTATATAGAACGTACTTTTTTAACGGTCGCAAAGTACGTTCTTATTTACTCAACATAGTACGCGATTTCGGACGCAGGCAAGGTGTTCAGACAGGAAGAGGAAAGGTTGACAATATGATTTACTATCATATTTTACACATATTACTGGGTGCATTCCATATTTAAAACACACAAATATTGACATACTGATGTCTTTATCATTATTATTATTATTATTTTTGTCTTACAATTTTTAATGCATTTTTATTTTTTGGGCTTAAGGGGCGCCCTAGCGCCCTCTATGGGCCAGCCGCCACTGGTGATTTGCACATAAAACAGGCCACAAGTAACTCCCACACATCAAATGGCCCATGTCCGGCCATAGGTGGCGCTATAAACCACGGCCAAAGGCTACGTCATTGCCAGGCTGCGTGTATGTCCAATATATGTATAACATTGGTGTATATGCTTTATTCCTCATGGTGAACAAAAAAGTATCTTGGACCCTTAAGGTTTGCCATGATGGATCGTCTTGTACAGTGAAAAATTGGAAAACCTTCACGAATCATTTTTTTAACTGCTTCTCCGATTGACGTGTTTAAATTGATGTCTATTTTAGGAGGAATCCGCCCATTGCTGCCTGCAGCTATATTTATTCATGTGTTTGCAAATAAATCAATCATTTTTATTTCAATCCATTTTGTAGTATGTCCAGTGTCTCTTGTTCTTTGTTCTCCAGTAGTGTTCTTTAAGGTTTGTAGCTATAAATAAAACAGAAGTTCTCTGTTGTAGTCATTGCCTTTTCTTCTTAAGTGATCTTTAAGTGATCTCAGAGGACATCATACAGTGGTTCCAACCTCCTATTTAGAGAGAGTCTGTGGCAGCAGATGGCATGAGGAGGTTAGGAGGGGGTTAACTCTTTCTGCAGCTCTGTGGAGCATGAGGAAAGGCACTTTGAGGCCCTTACTCTTAAAAGCACTACCTCTAAATAATACAGAGAGCTGGATAGAAAAGAACAGGGGGCGGAGTCAAAGGAAAGAACTGGACTCCCTCTGCCATCCATCTTCTGAATTGAACACACTTCTAAAATATCTTGATGAGATTATAGTAGACAAGAGAAAGCCAGAGACAAAAGTTAAAATACCATATAATGTGTACAAATCATCCCGATAGGAAGAGGTTTGCCATTGAGACTTTCACCATATTCAAACAGTCAACATAACACGGGGGGTGGGGGTGTTGAAAGATGTGATCCTCCTTTAAGTTTACATTTTAAGTTTAAATATTTCAATTGGTACATTAGCAGTGATTAACCAATCTAAAAAGAAAATGGACTAGCTCAACGTGGATTATATATATAAAATAATAATTAAAAATAATTATATAATAAAATTATAACAAATATAAGAAATATTTTTTATTGAAAATAATTATGATAAACAAATATATTTGATCCAGAAACGTTTGCCGCTGCGTAAATGAAATAGAGAAGCTGGTCCAACTCACAGCAAACCCCTGAAACTAATTTCTTGATAAAAAGGTTGAAATCAAAATGCCATATAATCAAATGCTAGCTAAATAAAGATAATAATGGAGGAAAGCAGAGTATGAATTAAGTAAATGTAAGGGCAAACAAATAGTTTGGAGTATATGGGACAGATGCAGTCAAGCCCTAAAACCACTATTTCACATCCGATCGGCCCCTATACAGCGCATCTGGAAAGTATTCACTTTCGCTACATTTTGTTGCGTTACAGTCTTGTTCCAAAATGGAGTCAATTATTTTTTTCTAACACTTCTACACAGAGTACCACATAAAGTGAATAGATTTGCAAAAATGTTTTAATGAAAATATGACATCTACATACAGTGGAAATAAATAGTCTATACCACCCCTAAAATGCCAGGTTTTTGTGATTTGAGAGACTAGACAAAGTGAAATCAGGTCAGAACTTTTTCCATCTTTAATGTGATCTAAAACATGAACAATTCAATTTATAAAGAAACTGAAATCTATTTGAAATTTATTTATAAATATACAAAAACAAAAAAAATACAATAACCTGGTTGCATAAGTGTGCACACCCTTAAATTACTTTGGCAGCAATTACAGCCTCAAGCATTTTTGAATTTGATGCTACAAGCTTGGCTCACCTATTTTTTAGCAGTTTCTCCCATTCTTTTTTGCAGGACCATGCTCCCTCAGCTTGGATGGGTAGCATTGGTGCACAGCCATTTTCAGATCTCTCCAGAGATGTTCAATCTGGTTCAAGTCTGGGCTCTGGCTGGGCCACTCAAGGACATTCACAGAGTTGTCCCGAAACCACTTCATTGTTTGCTTTGCTGTGGGCTTAGGGTCGTTGTCCTGTTGGAAGATATAACTTTTGCCAAGGATGTCTCTCTACATTTCTGAGTCCATGAGCAAGACACCTAACCCCAGCTGCTCCTGGTGAGCCTGTAGTCGCCTTGCATGGTAGACGGGGTCGTCAGTGTATGAATGAGTGAATGAATGGGTGAATGTGACGCAGGATCTGTAAAGCGCTTTGGATAAAAGCGCTATATAAAAGCACAGCATTTATAACGCAGGAGTGCAAAAATTACAAATTTAGGCACAATAAGACACAATAAGGCAATACAGGTTCAATTTAAACAGGATGAGGTATATGTGGTTCTGTTGAGCAGTATAGATAAGGCACTAGCGAATACATTTATAAATATAAAAATATAATGAGTATCATTTTACTGGATATTCAAAGAATAAAGTGAGTCTAGCAGGTAGGTCATTTGCATGGATTATATGACTGTGATTATGGGAAAGAGCATTTGAGCGATATCTGAGCAAATAAGAGTAATACAAGAAAGTCAACAGGTATGACAATAGTGCAGGTGATAGATGTCCACTGTGCAAGGTGGGCATAGCATAAGGGAGGGAAGTTGAAGACAGTTAGCAGGTACATAGATCAGACAGGTGTTCAGAAAAGAGTAGTTTAGAGGCATATGGTGATATGAGTGTTTCAAATTTTAGGGGGTTTTGTAGTTCGTTCCATTCATTGGCGGCTGCAAACTGGAAGGATTGGCGGCCGAATGATGTGCAGGTTTTTGGGGTGACTAAGGCGATATACCTACTAGAGCGTAGACTGCGGGTGGGTAGGGACCTAAGGTACAATGGGACTTTGCCTAGCAAGGACTTGTAGACAAGTTGGTACCAGTGGGTTAAACGGCGAGTACTTAATGACAGCCAGCTGTCTAACGTGTAATGCTTGCAGTGGTGGGTGCTGTATGGGGCATTTGTTACAAAACGTATGACACTATGTATGGTAAACCACATCCAATTTTTTCAACAAATAGTTTAAGGCAGTTCTGTAGATGACATCACCAAAGTCAAACATTGGAATGATAGTCATTTTCACCAGGGCAAGTTTGGCCACCTGCGTGAAGGAGCCTCTGTTGCGGAAGAGGAAGCCAATTCTAGACTTAATTTTGGACTTTAGTTTATTAATGTGCGGCTGAAAGGAGACAGAGCTGTCTAGCAAGACCCCTAGATATTTGTAAGTATCAACAAATTCTAGTTCAGACCCATCTAGCGTGGCGATACTAGGCAGAGATCGGTTGAACAGCAATGATGGTTGTCCTCCGGGATGGTTCTCCTCTCTTCACAGGGCAATGCAGGAGCTCCATCGGGTTCTTGGACACCACCCTGACTAAGGCCCTTCTCCCCCAATTGCTCAGTTTGGCCGGGGGGATAATTCTAGGAATCATGTCCAAATCATGTCCAATCAACTGAATTTACCAGAGGTGGACTCCAATTAAGTTGTAGAAACATCTCATGGATTGTCAGTGGAAACAATATGCACCTGTGCTCAATTTAGGTTTTTATTCTTTAATTAGATTTGTAGGACCAGTCGTCCTCTTTTCGTTCTTTTCGTGTTGTTCTCACTTTCTCCTTCAGGTTGGTTTGAGCTGATTATGCACACCTGGTTTGAGTTTGTTAATTAGCAGGGCTACTTAAGTCACTGGGTCGGGTTGCACTGGGCTTCTCATTGTTTGATGTTTTGTGTCACGTCCTCCATGGGGGTCTGTGGCTTGTAGTCTGTGTTGATTAGACTTGTCTTGTTATTTTTGAAAGTCGCTTTATTAAGTGCATTTTATTTCAAGTTTAGTTACATGTGTTTCAGTTCAGTGTTTATTTATAATAAATCCATTGAACATAATTTTCCTGCATTTGGTTCCTCTCATAACACTACATCGAGGGGCCAGTTGTTCAAAACATTTAATCTGGATAAAAATCATCCAGATTTGGAAATCCCATTTTTTCTATTCAGGATCAGGTAATCCGTATTACTTTTATGCCGGTTTTTCAAAGCAACATTGGACTGGATCACCCTGATCCAGATACACAGTTTTCATCCGGATAACCAGACTAAATCCGGATTACCAGTGGTCTAAATTGGACAACATATCACAATGTGGGCTACCAGCCATGTAAAGAACAGGTAGAAGAAGATTGTTAAGGGTTCTTCATCTGAGGAGGAGAGACCAGCATTTCCAAGGCCTGCTTTTTGGAGGTGGATCTGGAGTTTCTCTTTGGTTTGCTGCAGTTTGGTCAGCTTGATTTGTTCCTCTGCCAGGAGTATCTGTGCTTCTGCTTTTTCAGTTTCTCGTTTAAGTAGTGTTTCATAGGCATCATCATTATTTCTCGGCAAAGGACGCTTTACGCCTCTTTTCTGAGCTCCTGTGACTGCTGGCTCTACCAGTGAGGATCCAGGTTGTTCTTCTATAACAGGGCTGAGATCCAGAATGAATGTGTAGCCTATGTCTACTTTATCTGCTTTATCACTGTTACAAGTTTACACAAGTCAAGTGCAAAATATAAATACAAGTATATACACAAAATGAAACAAGTGTATTATTTGTCCAATTTTAACGTTTTACTACATTTTCTTCCTGGAATCCACCTTGAAATCCTACCCCCTGTTGGGATCCGGATAATCCAGTTTTTTTGGATCAAAGTTATCCAATTCCTACTGACAAGTTTTGAACAACGCAAACTGAAGATTTGATCCAGATTAAAACTAGGATTTGATTCCGTGATCTGATCTGATTTCAGAATCCTTCTTCCCCTTTTGAACAACCCATTTTCAAGATTTGATCCAATCCGATAACCAATCCGATCTGCTTACCTTTGAACAACTGGCCCACTGCAGCAAACCAAAGCGAAACTCCAGATCCGCCTCCTAAAAGCAGGCCATGGAAATGCTGGTCTCTCCTCCTCAGATGAAGAACCCTGAACAATCTTTATTTTGTTAACCATTGGAAATTTGGCATTTTGTTTATACGTTTTTGTATGTTTTCAAAATGTATTTGTTAATATGTTTTTATTTGTTGCGGCTCAGATGAGGGGTAATAAAAGAAAATGTGAATGGAAGTGGTTGTTTGTTATTTTTGTGTTTTGTCGAAAAATAAGAAACCGTTACAGTGACACCATGTTGGCTCTTCTACCTGTTCTTTACATGGCTGGTAGCCCACATTATGATATGTTGTCTAATTCAGACCACTGGTTATCCGGATTTGGTTATCGTGACAAACTGTGTATCTGGATCAGGGTGATCCAGTCCAATGCTGCTTTGAAAATCCGGCATAAAACTTATACGGATTACCTGATCCTGAATAGAAAAAATGGGATTTCCAAATCTGGATGATTTTTATCCAGATTAAATGTTTTGAACAACTTGTACATTATGTTAGCTAGCTAATAGTAAGTGTATAAAGAACAGTGTAATAATGTTCCTCATTCTAAGATAACTTTACCTTTTTAGGTATTTAGCTAGGCCTTCTTACTGTCTGAAAAAAACATTGTCCAGCTGCCTGTCCTACTTTCACTTTTTTTTAGGTACCTCTACTTACATTTGTTCATTTACACTGACTGACAAAAAAAGACTACCAAACGTGTGAATGTTGCAGTTTCCATAGGTGGAGCAAACCAAGTGTACAATTAGGAGGGGTGCACACATACGGGGACATATTGGTATTTTCTGGTATTGGGGGAACACGAACCCCTCAAAGAATGCATACAGTACTATAATATCTATTACTTAAAAGATGTGTTCAACTGAATGTTTTAATTAACTATTATAACTTGCTCATCTCTGGGCACCATTAATGTATAAAGATATGCACACATTTTGGAGCAACATAGCTGCCATCCAGATGTTGTTTCTTCCAGGGATGTCTTTTTCCAGCAGAGCAACGCCAAACCAGATTCTGCCTGGTCTAGAAGTGCATGGTTCCGTATGTAAAGAGTGCTCATTTAGCACGGCCTGCCTGCAGTCCACCTGTGGTGGATTATGAAGCGCAAAATAAGGCAACAAAAGCCCAGTGTAGCAAAATAAAAGCTAAATGGATGAATGAGAGAATTCTGCTTGATAAATTTAACCAACTGGTGTTTTCAGTACCCAAATGCTTAATAAGTGTTATTTAAAGAACATGTGATGTTGCACAGTGGTAAACAGTCAATTGTCCCAACTTTTTTGGAGTGTGTTTGAAAGAAGTGTACATTTTCATGTTAACAATGTGTTTTCAATATAGTACAGGGTGAATGGAATTTTCAAATTAGTCTTTGCATTTTCATTACTGTCCCAACTTTTTTGGTATTTGGGGCTATAAGTGAATGTGGATAGTTCTTAAATGCATTCAAAAGTTTCAAGGTACATGTATTCTTAGTACCATGGCCACCTCTGTCTTAATGCTGAGGTTGGCAAGCCCAAACTGATGTGCATGATGAAACAAAATAACTACATGTAAAAAGGAAATATTCCTAAACTGAAAACTATACTTACACAAAACATAATATAGCCAGCTGTGTGGATACTGGCTTTCTCTTTATTAGCTGCACCTGATGTCCATAGAGACTTTTCTGCTGCCCCCTATGTGATGGACGGTAGTATAATTTCCTTGATGGCGAATCCCAAACCAGCTCTTCACCCCTACTGACTTGGTCCCTCTTCTTCACTTTCATGGAGTGAAGAGGAGATACTGTTGTGACACTGAATGATAACAAATTGAAATTGATAGAACATTCAAATCATTGAATCCATCTGGTTGTTTAAGAACAAATTAACTGATGACATGACAACATGTATTTTTACTGTCTATTTTATAGTAGCATAAAGGCATGTTGTTGTTGTTGTTGTTGTTGTTGTATGAGGCCTAATAACTTTTTCCAAGGACTCCACTCAGCCATATAACACACGCCCCTGTGCCTTATTAAATACATTTGGGATTAATACATCTTAATTCTGCATTGAATCAAGCGGTAAAACGTTAGAAATGGGATGGGATGTAGTTTTTATGCAATGTGTGAATGTCTATAATAAACTGAGGTTTCAGATAGTAGATTATCCTAACAAAACATATTTGGTAGCAGGATGACATTTGGGGAAATCAGGCATGAGATGGGATCCTGTGTGGACCACAATATGATGGTGTCCCATATAGACACACTGAGCTTCATAACTATACCAACAGTATGTTTGGAAACCATTTAATAGACAAAGGCATAATTATTAAATCAATATTTTTCCTCTAATATGGCCCTGTCACCCTTTTATGTGGTCCACAGGGGACCCCATTGATGAGATCCCAATGGCATTGCATGTTAATTAAAACAAAGGGGGAAAAACTTAAGTTAAACAAAGAGAAGATAATATTTATTACAAATAGGTTGTATTGCCCTATCTGTTTCAGGAGAGAGCTTATCCGGGAATCTGACAGTTACTATACTATGAGTACTTAAATTACTGTATTTGTGCTTAGTGTTCAGGGGCTGCGCTGACATGATTGGATGCATTGTCATCTGCATAGGCTGCCAGAAAACGTCTGTGTGATGGTGTGTGGGTGGACATTTATCACAAAATGATATCAGCCTACATTCGCTCATCTGTTATATCTGTGCACTTTATTGTCATGGAAGAAACATATGCTGTATCACTACAGAACATACCTGTATATGAGACATCTAGAGCTACAAATGAAGCACTATTTAGTGAGCATGTAAAAGTATGAATTTGTAGCTTGTGTCCTTCCTTGAAGACTATATGATTTTAGGGACCACCAGAGAAATACAGGAGCCATGTGGGGAGTAACTTATCAGAATCAGGTTTATTTTGCCAAGTTTGATTACACAAACAAATAATTTGTTCTGACTCGTAGCTGCAACATTTAATGCACACATTTTAAATTCACAAGACCATGCATGTGTCTGTGCTGTGTAGGAGCTAGACAGTCTGTAAGGATAGCCACATGCAGCCTATGAAGAGGTTAAGAATTTAATGTTACTTGGTTGAATAATGAATATCATTTGACCTACATTCAATGGTTTAGTAAAATTACTTTTCAGGGCAAATAAATCTGTGAATGATTCCAAGACGCTATGCAAAACAAGTTGTTGTTACATGATTACATGCTGCTTTTTACCTATAAAAAAGAATAGCCCATATGCTTATTATGATAATAATGGGCCTCACTTATAATATTATGAACTGCGTGCTATTTGCACAATACGTTGATTGCAAGACAGTTACAAATGCATAAGATTAAACCTAGTCCATAAACAGAAAATGTGATTAGCTCTATGAAGTAAACATTAGGGCTCAGTTACAGAAAGCCCTGTCCGAAGCGTCTACCCGTGTAGATAAAAGGCAATTATTTTGACTTAAAACAGCTAGAGTGTTTAACCGTGCTCAGCCACTAGAATGGTTGCACGAGCACGCTCGCTCGCTCTCTGACGTCAGCGATATTGTCTGAGTGGGCGGAGCCACGAGCACTCCTCCCCCCGACCGTGACGCTTCCTCTCCCCGCTGACCGTCCATTGTGAGCAGCTGAACGATGCTCGCGCTTGCTGCTGTCGCCCAATAGATTGTTTCAGTCCACACAGCGATACCTACAGAGAGACCGTTACAAAGATACGAAGGAACGTCCTTATTTTCAAGCCAGTATCTAACGTTGTCGTGGCGGATTTTCTATGCTTTAGTCACCGGCAGAGACCAAGCGAGAGAGAGGGAGAACGAAAGAAAGCGATTCAGTCCAGAGAGGGATAGGAAGACGTCGAGGGATAATAATAATTGCTCGTGTATTTTGGTCCTCGCCAACCGTTACTTTGGATATCAAGAAGATCCGAGGTTGTGTAGCCATGGGATGTACACTGAGCGCTGAGGAGAGAGCGGCTTTGGACAGGAGCAAGGCTATCGAGAAAAACCTCAAAGAAGATGGAGTCACTGCCGCGAAAGACGTCAAACTGCTGTTGCTCGGTAAGATGCGACGCGAGGAGGGGTCGCCTTCATCATGGTTGCTAGTCCGCAGTCTAATATTATCGTGTTGTTCAAATCACACACCATATTACAGTTACAACCAACATGCATGCACTTCACACACCTTTGAATATTACAGTTACAACCAACATGCATGCACTTCACACACCTTTGAATATTACAGTTATTACCAACATGCATGTGCTTCACACACCTTTGAATATTACAGTTACAACCAACATGCATGCACTTCACACACCTTTGAATATTACAGTTATTACCAACATGCATGTGCTTCACACACCTTTGAATATTACAGTTAGAACCAACATGCATGTACTTCACACACCTTTGCATATTACAGTTATAACCAACATGCATGTGCTTCACACACCTTTGTCTGTTTTCTTGCCTTCAGGGGCAGGGGAGTCAGGAAAAAGTACCATCGTGAAACAGATGAAGTAAGTGCCACCGATTAATCATTCATTGAATGTGTGACAGATTCACCGAGAGGGTATGGCTTGTGATTTACTGATAAAAGCTACAGTAGAATAACGTTGCCTTGTATTGTTTAGGATAAGGTTTGATTTGTAGTGTTCATTACCTTTATAATATTGTGAGAATATCTGTTCAGCAGGTGCTGCTTATTAGCTTGAACCAACAGTTTTGCGGTTACGGTGAAATATCGATTAGCGCTGTTCACACACATGGTGCTGAAATTGGGACCTGTTTTGCTCAGAGCTAATGCATGTTGACTTTCCCTAGAGCTTAGTGTCGTCTCTAAAATAAACCGTGTACTGACCAGTTCCGAGAATACACATCTTTTAATTAATCCTGGGGGCATGTTTAATGCCCCGGATCTTGCTCCTTCAGTTTTTGTTGTCGTGTCGTGTGATCTGCTTTATAATGTAGAGGACTATGCGTCAGAATAAGACTTGACACCGTGAGTTTTGACTCTCAGCATTCATTTTCAGGATATATTCATACATTTCGGATGAATTGTTTAGAAATTATAGCACATTTGTACATAGTCCCCCATTTTTGGGCACCAAAAACATTGGACTGTTTAACATGTAGAATGAATAAAGTAATTATTGTCAATATTTGGTTGCATATCCTTTGCATGCAATGACTGATAACAGTCTGTGATGCATCGACATCACCGGACGCTGGGTGTTTTCCCTGGCAATACTCAACCAGGCCTGTACTGCAGCCATCTTCAGTTCCTGCTTGTTTCGGAAACTTATTGTCTTCAGTCTCCTCTTTAGCATAAATGCTTTTCTATTGGATTCAGATCTGGTGATTGACTCGGCCAGTGAAGGATTTTCCAATTTCTGGCCATCAAAAAATATTTGGTGCTCTTGTAGTATGTTTAGGGTCATTTTCTTGTTGCATCATGAAGTGTCGTCCAATGAGTTTGGAGGCATTTGAGTTTCATTGTTTTACTTTTGTCTGCAATCACAACATCAATGAAGAAAAGTGAGGCCCAATCCATAACACTTCCTCCACCATGTTTCACGTATTCTTTGGATCGTGGGCATCGCTTTCTTCTTCTCTTATTTCTTGATTCATTACTCTGGTTCATGTTAATCTATGTCTCATCTTTCCACAATACTTTTTTCCCCAGAACTTTTGGGCTTCATTCAGTAGCTTTTAAGCAAACTGTTATCTTGCCTTTTTGTTTTTCATCCTTATCAGTGATTTGCATTTTGCAGTGTACCCTCTGTAGACCTCTGGTGTAGTCTTCTACGTACGGTAAACTTTGACACATCTACAGGAAAGTGTTTTGGATTTGTTGGGCTGTTGTCAGGGCTTTTTCTTTACCGTAGAGAGTTTTCTTCGGTCATCCACTACTGTAGTCTTCCTCTGTATTCCGGGTCTTTTGACAGATTTTTTATTTATTTTTATGATGATGAACCGAATGGTTGAGTTGGGCATGCCCTAGGTTTGTCCAATGTTCCTGATTGATTTTCATTTCTGAGCCTGATGACTGCATGCTTCATTGCATCGACAAGGCTGTCTTTTTAATGGTCTCGCACCCCAACAACAATATCCAATGGCAGCACCAGGGGCCTGTACCATGAAGCTGGTTTTGGTGGCTAACCAGCTATGTTTCAGTTTAGTTTCCCCCAACCCTGGGTTTTAGGTACCATGTAAGTAGCTTGGCTTCAATCGGTATTCGTTGCCATGGTATCTGACGCTGCACGGCTAACCTGCTCCGGGGCAGGTTATGTTCTGCATTTGAGATCTAAGTCAGAAGTTGGACCAATCAGCGGTGAGCAAAGACACATATAGGTGACGTAATTAATTCCTAGCACATTTTACACACATTATATATATATTTGTATATAAATAATGTGTGTAAAATGTGAAGCCATTGCAACACAGAACAGAAGCTAGGAATTAATTACGTATATATATGAATACACACATTTTCATTTCATTCATTTTCAATATGATTAGCCTAAAATCATTATTTTACATTAATCGCCTATAAAATGTATTTCTTTAATTTAGGCATTAACAATCAGCAATGATCCTCCAAGATTGTTCTCTTGCTTTGGCAGCAGAGACGGTGTTACTGCGTGCTTGAATTTTTTTTTAATATTCTTCATATTTCTGAAGATTAATTTCTTGCTCCTCCGCGGAAAAAATATATTGCTCTCGCCCTATCCATATCGAACGTGATTGGTTGTTCGGTGCCGACGTTACTCTTTTATGTGCACGCGCGCGGAGTAATCAGAGTTTAAGGATCAAAGCCTGGGTTGACAAAGTAAGTTGATGAGCTGCTTCATGGTACCAATAAAGCCTGATTGTGTCGGTTTGATTTTGTCAATTCTGAACCAATCCTGGAACCCTGAGTTTGTTCAACTACCATCATGGTACAGGCCCCAGGGAAGGTACCCAGCGTTTGTTTATGTTGATGCATCGCGTACTTCAAGCAGTTGAACAGTACAACGACCTGCAGTTTGCATCCAAACCAGAAAGTGCAAAAAGAGCAGTGCCACAAATACTATGCAGGACAGTAAAATACTATGCAGGGCAGTAAAATACTATGTGTCAATGTGCCAATGTGTGAGTCTAATGAGATGAGAGACAATTTCTGGATGTGCTATTGACATGGATAAGTAAATGTGCAAACCTCTTGAACTTGGTTCATCATGCATCCAGACCTGTATTTGAATCTTGTTTTCTCCACTATGCCCACTTTGGGATCAAGACATTTTTATTAGGGTACACAGTGTAATTAAAATTAGATTACTAAACGGACTTGCAAGGGATGTGCCCCGGGTCCCTTTACCTTCACGGGGCGTCTAACCATATGGGGTCTCTGTAGAGGTTTGAATCCACAAGATAACATGTGAATGTGTGAAATTGGAGAAAGGTAGCTTTATCACTATCAGAGATTATGTGCATTCAGAAGAGATTTTACCAGATTCCTTGAATCTTTTAATTATTTTGTGCACCCTAGATGGTGAAATGCCCAAAATCCTTCCGATTTGTCTTTGGGGAATGTTGTTCTCGAAGTGTAGGATTATTCGCTGACGAATCTGTTTGCAGATTAGCGAGTCTTGACCCATCCTTGCTCTTGAAGAACTATAGATTTTTTAGAGGCTCCTTACATACAATGATTACACGGTGGCCTCACCTGGTTCACATCACTTTATTATTTCAACTTGTCACATCGCTATTACTCCTAAATTGCCTCTGTCACAACGTTTTAGGAAAGTCCAGCATGCATCAATTTCAAAATAAACATTTATCTTCAAATACGATGCAGGTAAGACATCGAATGCCTTGTCTTTATACGTTTAAATACAAGTACATTTACAAGTCACTGCTCTTTGTTTTTATTAGCGTTTTGCATACTGTTTCCGATAATTGGGATGTACTTAAAAATCTTTTAGTGCTATTATACTGGATATTCACTTAGCGATTGTTGTAGAAATGGTCGAAAACTGAATACATTTTTCGAACAAAAACATAATATAACTATTCAGTTCATTTCAATTTTAACATCGTTTAGTAACTCTGAAGCAAATTCTCTTACAAAAAATCTGAACTTTTTGACTGGCTTTAAATAAATATAACGTTGTGAAGACAACATAAGATGTTTCTGATAAGGTTTCTTCCATCCGTTTTAATGAGACAGTTTATACAGACAGTCCCTAACTGCTGTTCCCTCAAGATGGTGAAGAAAATAAATGTTTTCCTTCCTATACTCCTGTTTAAAAAATGCTTAAAGTTGACCGACATTTACAAATCTCCTTCGAACATGTTTTAGTCGTCAGGTGAATATAGACACCTTATATTTTGGCCAATCCATAAGTGAATATATATGGTATAAATCCAATTTCACTAGTGCTCTTCTCACTAAGATAATTAATTTAGCTAATGTTACTCATCTTGCGTCTAGCTATTGCCAATGCTGATTTACAGACACTAAATAGCAAGTAGAGATGTCCATGTAACTGACTAGCTAAGTAATTCTGTTCCATATATTATAAAATATTTAGATTTTGATACCGATGTTAGGATTGCATACTGACCTGACTGGTTAATAATCTGCTTCCTTCTACACGAAGTGTAATCTGCAGGAATAAAGCAAAGTCTTAACAAACATTATTTACTTTTTAAACAGCACAAATAATAAAAATATCTTTAAATCAGAAAGTTGTCCTTTACATTTTCCTTCTCCGCCAGTTAAAAATCACGGCAAATCAGATTGATTTTGTTTATTTTTTATTTATTGCAAGGCAAGTTTTTTAGCTAAAACCTTTTAGTCCGATATCTATCATGAGTAATTTAACAAAATTAAAAGGAAATGTAAATAATTTTTACATTCAATGCTGCATCAGTGGATTGTCCATTTCAACTCCAGTGCTGCATGAAATATGTTTCATTGGGGAATCACCTGTATGGCTGTCCAGTGCTCACTGCAGTAAATAGGCTCCATCTTTGGAGAGAAGTGAGCGATGATAAGGGCAGAGTTCATAGGATTTAATGGCATAAAATGTGTATGTATGCATACGTGTTACCTTCGCTTCATGGCCTCTTGTGGGAGTCAGTCTCATTGTTGTTCATGGGCTCTGTCCAAAAGGGACAGTTAGAGGAGAGATGAGAGGGGCAGAGTTCACATGTTATTTAACTGTGTGTTTCCATTATGCCGCCCTGCGGTTATCTGCTCCTATAAAAACCATGGAAAGTCCTAGCCAGCGCCTATCTTCCAAACACAGCCTCAGCAGGGTGTTTCAATAGTCTCTGCTGTGCTTATTGTGATCTTCTCCTTGGTCCCCTCAGAAACGTTGATTGACTATACAACCACAGACCCGTAGGCTGACTTCGTAGCATGATAACAGCAGACACTTAGGCTGAAGTCCTAGCCTGACAACAACACTCAGGCTGCTGTCCTGAGCATGACAACGACTGACACTTAACAGCAGTAGATGACCACTAAGAAAACAATGCTGATTGTTTGTGATTTCTGTTATTGTGTTCTGTGTACTCACGTAGTAGATGTAAGAAAAAACTGATACAGAGAGGAATTGATAACAATAAAACAATAGGACACATGATTTGAGTCCCCAAAAATACTAGAGTATATTGGGCACCTATTCAAATTAAACCACAATTTGGTTTGGTATAATGGGACAAACTTAAACTTATGAATTGATAACAATTGTTACGTTTTTGCCTATTTTACAATATCAATGGTTAGGCGGTATATCAAAGAATCCCTAATCATAAGACATCTGTAACATATCTAGAGCCGATCTCACATAACATTACTGGGCTAGCTATCTTCAAGTCATAAACACATTCTCTGTGATTCCTACATAATTGCATACAGTATGTTAACTAACTGTAGTCTACGTGGCTAGCTAACTAACATTAGTAACGTTAGGCTGTGATGCATTGCTGTGTCATTTTTTAAACCTTTTCTAAACAAAACGTATGCTTTGATAAACCAATAACATATATTAGCTACGAGAGCACAATGGCAAGATTATTAAAACTCGACTGTATCCCCTTGAATTAGTGTAATTCTGTAACTAACCATACTGTATTTTATGTGATATGGGCTATGATAAATAGGTTATCTTAAATATAGGACATGTGATGTTTTTGCCACCAATGAAGGCTGTCTAACGATTACTATGTCCCATCTCTTTGCCCACTAGCACTTAATGCAGGACCATGTAGCGCGAAGGGTTAAGAAAAAATCTAATTATTGGGGGGGACAAATTATACTTAATGATTATTGGGTTGGAAGTTCTGGCCTCACACATATGCCAGCTAAGTATCTTAAAGTATTCGACGGACTACTAATCACTAATAGCTTTCTTGATCATTTCATCTTTTCAGACATTGCTCTGGACTCTGCATTTTCACATTGCACCAAATCCAGTCCTGGGACATGCATAAGATATGTTTGCTTGAGTATTTTTCACCCCTATCATTTCCTATTGGATTTTTCGAACATAAGTGCAACGTTGTCTCTACACACCAACAACACAGAATTATTATGTTGACAGTAGCCTTTAGCTAATCAGGTGCAACCCACATTTACATGTTGTCACGAGTGGTGAAGCTTTTGTGAAACAAACATGAGGTGCTAATATGTACCAGAACGTTCATTGTCAATCTTTTGTAGATTTTGTTTATGAACGCCATTAAGCTTCATCTATTGGGTATTGCTGCAATAAGAAAGATTACTAAATAAGCTTTGCTCTGGTGTAGTTTAGTAGTTTACCTTTTAAACACCAGAAATGATATGATAGTGCTTACTTATATTTTCAACAACTGGTCACGTGACATTGTGCAGCAACCCGAACATGACAATAGAGGAAGCATGGTAGTGCACTTTCATCACTCTAGAGTTTGTGTTAACCCGACCCTTAACTGTACCGCTAAAACCACTAGCACCGAAATTAAGTAGTAGACAATCTTTTGAAGAATAACTGCAGTCAGTTTGGGTCGTGGAAACTAACCCACACTATATTTCATCTAGCATTCTAAAGTCCTGTTGTTAGGATCAGGTGGTAAATCTTGAGCTACACTGTAAAAAAGATACACCATATCTACTCAATAAAAATGAGGCAACAGATTACAAGCAATAGTATTAATTACATTTCACAAGGTTTGGTATTGAGTAAATATTAATTAAATGAGACCCTTAATAGTTATCCATTTATTATGTGTAGATTCAAATAGAAAACAGTACAGAATTAATTAAAACCTAAACAAAAATATTGAGTTAATTTGAAAAAGATAAAACTCCCTAATGTGTAAATAGTACTAACAAAAATTAATTAATTTCTAAATATCAATGATATATAATTGAGTAGTAATCATCTACATTAATCTGCACATTGATTTGAATTTAATCAATGCAATTAATTATATTTAAATATTAGTCTTTCTTAAGAATTAGTAGTTCATGGCCCAGAAAGTACAGAACTTAACAAATACTCTGTTAAGAATTTTATTAACAATTCACTTTTGTGCTTTCGACACATTGCAGCACATCAATGTACACAGTCTAATTTCAAGCCAGCAGTTCCATTATGATCTCTAGTCTTCTTCCAAGGGCTCCACCTTTGACAGTTCCATTATGATCTCCAGTCTTCTTCCAAGGGCTCCACCTTTGGCCTGAAATAGTGTCAGTAGCTTGGGAGTGTGACGTCTAACGCAGACATACATTTCGATTCCAGATGTAAAGTAGTTGTTCCTCGAAATTTTGCATTGATCTGAAACACAAAAGGCAACAAAAGAGACATCAGTTGTTAATAGCCTTTTAAACCTCTTTTGTATATATTTTCTAACATTCAATACTTTTTGCCACTGTCAGGCTATCTCCACAATATTGAGATATGTATACATTCAGGATTTTTTAATGAGGGAGAGTTCAATTTAATTTTAAGGATTTTAATGCAAAATTGAAACATGAATTGCAAATTCCAACTTACTTGAAAAGCGTCAAACAGGGCAGGCCAGCGGTCCTTTACCAGTCATCTTTATGGACATTTTTTTCCAATGGAGTATGGCTGCCGGCTCACGAAGCTCCAACTATCAAACTAAACATTGCTAGTCTGATATGAAAAAGTATTATGTTACTAAAATGTTTTCAGAAACTTTTAGTGTACGGTTTAGCTGTAAAATGAGAAAGTTTGTCCGAAGTTAATCTCCCTTCCTCCTGCTAACGTTACATTAAGTGCTAGCTAACCGATGTGGACGGACATTACCACACTGAAATTAACAGCTTTATGCATGAAAATAAATACAATTGCGGCTCTAAAACACAACACTGTTAATAGACTTCACGTGTGTTTAGCTGGTATGTTACCTTCACATTTACAAGTTTCAACAAAAGTGACTGAGAGAAGTTACGTTACCTGCCCGGGAAGACGAGCTCAACACACAGGAAGTCTTGTGGTTAGATGGTAGCCTACTGCATTTAAAAAGGCGCACTTTGACTGGAAGTGCTGTTCAAATAAAATTCGCCTGATTAAATTAATTTGAATTCACTCAATATTCTCTGTATTTGGGATTAGATAAATATAATGCTTATGTTTTATTTAACTAAAATGGGTGGATTTTATTCCAAACATTTTTATTTGAAATGTAATTAAATATTTGCCTCAAAATCAAAAACACAATCATATTGAGTATATTTGACCTAAAACATTAATTCAAATCTACATGACCACAGAATCATTTTTTACAGTGTATGATGGTAACCCTGCAGAGGATAGTCTCTGCTCCCTGTCTCTCATTTTGTTCATGGAACCCACGCAGGTTTTTTTTGCTTTGAGGAAGAGCAGAGATTTTTGTAAAAATGCATATTTGTGACAAATTGTATTTCATGCGAACATGAGTGGAAATATACAGTGGATATAAAAAAATCTACACACCCCGGGTATGTAGACAAGGTTTGTGATGTGAAAATATGAGACAAAGATAAATCATGTCTGAACTTTTTCCACATTTAATGTGACTTATAACGTGAACAATTGAAAACAAACTGAAATCTTTGAGCGGGAAAAACAAAAACCTTCCAATGACCTTGGTTTCTCTGTATGAGATATGGAGACAGAGTTGAGATGGTCCTCTGCTGTGTCATCCTTGAGGCTGCAGTACCATCTATATGCCATACAAAGAGATGGGGACTGAACTGGTCATATTGAGTTTTGAGGCACTGACCCAAGGTCAGTCCATGTGTGAATAAGCATTCCTGACTCTCTTTAAACCATCCCAACTCTGTCACTCTGAGAGTAATGTCTGGGGTTTAGTTGAAACATCTGTTTCTAAAACCACTTTTCTGCGTGTGAAGTTTCACTTTGTCCAGCTGGCAAACTGACCTCAGGCTCTTTGTTTCAGTTTGAGTGTAAGCATATGATGATGTGTGAAACCATGCCCCTCTGGATTTATTCATGATTTATAACTTCGACATTAGTGGCTTTGTGAGCCAAGTATGGATGGACCGATAGACCCCTCAATGTTTAATGAAAGATTTGCATGATAGAAAAGAATTCCTTATATTTATCTTTTTTTCCTTAAATATAGTGAATGATTAAAAAGGAAACATACTTTTGAGCAATATTTTTTTCTGTCGCCCTGTTGTTTGTTTTCCTGATTGTCATGCCCTCACAATGTGTTATCTTAAGTACATAGACAGAGAGTGTCAAGAATAATTACCGATAATAATATTTCAGATTTCATAGAACTACAAACTACAGGTAAAACTAAATGTCTACAACTGATCAATAGTATGACTTAAGCCTACTAGCTAGCCATACTCAGAATGTAGTTTGTTAAAATTTTTGCACAATTTAGATTGGCATTCTATCGTTTCATTTTATGAGGTGTGTAGGAGCCTAAATGCGGTTTAATTGATTAATTGAAACATATATATAAATATATTTGGCTGAATGCCACATAATAATTGTGATGAGGTGGCTATTAGCGTGGGTTCTAGTTACTGTGTGCACCTTTAATGGTTTTTGGGGGTTTGATATTTGCGGGGAATAATTTGAAGGTGCTTTTTGTGTTAGTGGAAGTTGGACTTGAATAGGAATGGAGCCATACAGTTTTTAGAGGTCTAACTATCTCTCTTGTTTACTTTTATGTAATTTTTTCCTCTTCAGTGTTGTTCCAGTGTTTTGATGATACTTTGTGCAAATTGTTATTCGTAATGAAGTCGAATTAAGAACTGAAATTACTTTATCGAAGTGTCCTGTGGATTTATGGAAAGAGAATGGTTGATTGTCAAACTAAGGCTTCCAGGATGCAAACTCTATAAGGTGCATCCTTTCTTATGATGGTTTTCAATTAGCTTGCTGATACAGTATATCACACCTGTCAGATGGATGAATTATCTTGGCAAAAGAGAAATGACATGGAGGTTAAACATCTGCACAACATTTAAAAAGATGGAAAATCTATATGGAAAATCTATGGGATCTATAATTATTTCAGCTCATGAAATGTGACCAAAACTCAACATGTTGTGGTTACATTTTATTAATACATTTTATTCAGTAGATTTATTCATCTATAGATGTATTCATCTGTAGATTTATGCTATAGGTTGATGCTATAGGTTGATGCTATAGATGAAAATCCATATACATCCTGCCTGCGGATTTATACGGCGAAAACCTTCCTGCATTTATTTTGTGTCCACCTGTATTTTAAGATTGTGAAAGGTACTTGTGGAACGTTAGTAGAGGTTTAAGATATGTTTGTGAAAGGTATCATCTTATCTACAGTGTTAGCAGGTCTTCGTGGTTCTTTGGTCTGTTCTGCTCTTTAGCAGGCATTGTTGTATGAGGCACAGTCCGTTGTACGGAGAAGGCTGTGTAGCATGAGGCATGCTGTGTAGCATGAGGCAGGCTGTATTTTATTATACATGCTGTGTTGTATGAAGATAGCTGTGTTGTATGAGGCATGTTGTGTAGGATGAGGCAGGCTGTATTATATGAGGCATGTTGTGTAGGATGAGGCAGGCTGTATTATATGAGGCATGTTGTGTAGGATGAGGCAGGCTGGGTTGTATGAGGCATGTTGTGTAGGATGAGGCAGGCTGTATTATATGAGGCATGTTGTGTAGGATGAGGCAGGCTGTATTATATGAGGCATGTTGTGTAGGATGAGGCAGGCTGTATAATATGAGGCATGTTGTGTAGGATGAGGCAGGCTGGGTTGTATGAGGCATGTTGTGTAGGATGAGGCAGGCTGTATTATATGAGGCATGTTGTGTAGGATGAGGCAGGCTGTATTATGAGGCATGTTGTGTAGGATGAGGCAGGCTGTATTATGAGGCATGTTGTGTAGGATGAGGCAGGCTGTATAATATGAGGCATGTTGTGTAGGATGAGGCAGGCTGTATTATGAGGCATGTTGTGTAGGATGAGGCAGGCTGTATTATATGAGGCATGTTGTGTAGGATGAGGCAGCAGTGCTGTATAATATGAGGCATGTTGTGTAGGATGAGGCAGGCTGTATTATATGAGGCATGTTGTGTTGTGTAGGATGAGGCAGGCTGTATTATAGGAGGCATGTTGTGTAGGATGAGGCAGGCTGTATTATATGAGGCATGTTGTGTAGGATGAGGCAGGCTGTATTATATGAGGCATGTTGTGTAGGATGAGGCAGGCTGGGTTGTATGAGGCATGTTGTGTAGGATGAGGCAGGCACACACACACACACACACACACACACACCACAAACCGGCGACATGTGCCACAGTCAACCTTATATAGGTTCGGACCAGACAAGATAGCCTTCATTGCCCTAAAGCATTGATGAGCCTTGGGCGCCACAATCCTGTCGCCGGTTTGTGGTTTGTCCCTCCCGATACGACTGTCGGTAGGTAATCATCACCACTGCACTGGGAACAGCCCACAAGCCTCGCCATTTCAGAGATGCTCTGACTTTCTCAAAGTCGCTCTTGGTTTTTACTCCTGTACATTTCACCTGCATCCAAGACGTTGATTATGAGAACTGATTGTTTGCTCTCCATCTAATCTACCCAGACCTTGACATGTGCCCTTGTTAGGAGACCCTTAGCAACGCTTTTTGAATGGTCGTTACTTGCTTTACCTGGGAATAGTTATGTTTTGGCTCATTAGTGTACGCGCAGGAGCGATGCATGGACATAGCATTTTGTACTTAGCATTATTGCTTCTGACGAAATGACTTAGCATTATTGCTCAGCCCAAAATGTTAAATCCCATCATCTGTTAGTGTCCATTAGCTGCTAGTATGTGTCAGCCTTCTGCTCCTTGCTCTGCTCCCTCGGTTCTGTGTGTGTCAGTATCCATAGCAACATCTTCGCTTTGAGCAGCCTGCTCTATGACGAAACGTGAAAGAGCTGTTAAAGGTTAGCTAGTTTATTTTCCTCTCTCTAAACATAGATACAACTATGAATTAATCTCCTGGAGACAAATTACTGTTAAAAAACCAACACTAACTGGCATTAACCCATTCAATGCCATAAGGGCTGTTTGGCTCATGTGTTCCCCATCCCCCAGAAATGGGAGTATTTACATAGAACCAGGGTTGTTTTATTAATCTGCAAAACATGACAACATCATGATAGATAAGATTTTCCTTCAGAACCCTTCAGAACAAACTTGACACAACCAAATATGAAATATGACTGGAGATGATCATTATCAATGGCTTTTACTTTTTATAGAAAATCATATACAATGTATCTTGAAGTTAATCTTTAATGTTCTCCTATTGTATCTTTAAACTTCTCAAACCTTTCTGTGGCATTGCAAACCTTAATTTTCAGTTATGATGTGGACTTTATGTTTTTCTCTATCAGCCTTCTCTGTGGTATTTATTTATGAGCCTGATATACTGATGTACTTTGGTCACATGCTAATATGAACCTTTTGCCTGGCTAAAGTTTCATCAGTTCATTGAAAACAATGGGGATAGTTCCCCTTTCTCGTGTATGAAAAAGAGAAGTGTGGATCGTGTTTTATAGCATGTCTCCAGGACAGTCCTACAGGTCATATAGTTCCAATGCAGTGGCGACGCTGCAGGACAAAGAACATTGTACATAGAGCAGAGTACATAGAGCAGACCCTGTGACGTGTGGCAGTCTGGGAGCCGCATGCTTTGGGAGCTGATTGGTTTCAATGATTCATTTCTGTAGGGAAATCTGCAAGGCACAATACAGATAAAAACCATAAAATGCCATTGTGTGTGTTCCTGGTTTCGATATCAATGTGTGATGAGAGGCGGGCAGCAGCAGTGCGTGGCCAGTTAGAATGGCCTATAGCTGCCCTTGACTGGGTGGAGTCACTTGATAAAGGGTGGAGTCATTTGATGAAGGGTGGAGTCACTAGATGAAGAATGTGCTCCAGAGAAACAGAGAAAAAAAGGAAGCTGGGTTGTGAAACAGTGTTCTGTGGGCTCTTTGTGTCTGGTTTATACTCAACCCTGCTTCCTGCTGAAGTGCTGTCCTTGTCACTAAGCTTTCGATCACTCCCCCATGCCTTCTCTACCTGCTTGGATGTCCGGCACAATGTCATCTCTTATCTCTCCAAAAACTCTTTCCCGATCCCTTCCACTCTCACTAGCCTGCTCTGGTTCACTCTGCCATCCCTCCCTCTCTCTCTCGCATGTTTCTCTAAGGCCGCTCTCTTATCGTCTGTTCCCTGTCTTCATTTAGTCCCTCGCTGGTCCTCATTCTGTGCTGCTCACACACTCAGAGTGGGCATGCTGCTCATGTTAAGAGGGCCAGTTCAGCCTGCTCCGATGACGTGATTGGAGGCGACTGACCGGAGCTTTAACAAATGTGGGCCGGCTGGAATGGCTGCACCGTTCCCAGCCTCTGCTTGTAACTTTCCCAGTCGCGGAGCGGTGGGAGGAGAGGGCGGTGGCAGATTGGGGGCGGGGGGCTGCTGAGCCCGGCATTGCTAGCCTGGCACTGAGGCTTTGCCAGGGGCATCACTTAGTGTTCAGATGGCAGAGAACGGGGGCAGCGGGAGAGCATGCCAGTCTGGGGACTTTAACTTGTCTTAAAGACAAATCCTAAATCGACCTTAGTCTAGATTCCTGCAGAACGGCCGTCATTCCCACGCCCACTGGAATGAACTCTACACTGGTGGGTGGGGGTGTCAGTTGGCAGGTCCAGTAACAGACACCCAGGGTTAAACAGAGTCTCTAGATAGCTGTCTTTGTGATACCTATTTGTGCCGTTTGCATCCACTTTGCATTAGCTGCTTTCATAGATAGGACATTCAAATCACAGGAAAAAGACTTGGGGGTCTAATTATAGCTAAGCTGGGACATGTCAGCTCTCACATCAGCACATCACATCAGATCTGGGGAGTTTTGCACATGTCTGTTCCAGCCCCATGAGTCATCTTAACCTTTTCTTAAGGGAACTCACTGTTTTCAACGGGTCAGTGAAGATCACAATAACATTATCTTATTCTTTTTTTACATTTGAGGCCAACAATTCAACTATCAGTTCAAAGCTTTTGTAGCTTTTGGGTCACTGTCCTAACGGTGCCTATATTAAAGTTTTGGTGGCATGTCCTTTAGTTATGGAGAATAAAAAGTCTAGTACCCCGGCTTCAAAGGAATCTTAAGTTGTTGAGCCCCTAATGCTCTTACTGGATCTCATTAAGATATTAATCTGTGATTGGTTAGAAGGCGTTCTCTCTCTAGCTCGCGATAATCATCAGCATTCATTATGTGGACAAATTATTTCCTTTTGTTCAACTGTAAAACCGTAGTTCACATGAGATGTGTTGCCAGGAGCTTTAGTACAACACAAATGGTGTTAGGCTGTTTTTTAACCCATTTTATTATTATGCACTTGGTCCTTCCCGTGTGCTTGTGAGGGTTTAGTGCGCATGCTACACTATAGGGCTGCACGATTTGGGGAAAATGTCATATTGCGATTATTGAGGTCAATATTGTGATATGCGATTATAATAATAAATTGTTAACACGTTTTAGTGTGGAGGAACTTCTCTCACATGCCAGCCAATCTAGCAACGCATGCAAAAAAAACTATATCTCAACAATTACGTTCCCTGGGAACTATTGTAGGAACACACAATTACGTTACTGGTGACAATCTGATAGTGATTTGAAGTTAAGGCCAAATGGTTAAACAGCTTTTGAATTAATAATGTTGAGACTTGTACTTTATAGACGGTCCCTAACTATAAGCAGACGGAGGTTTGTGTCCGCGGATCACCCGGGTGTAGTGTGTCTGCTTGCGGGAAAACCGGACCTGATTTCGGCTTCCGACAATCCGTTGAATATCCAATATCGAATTTCCAACCAACTTTACCTCGGTCTGAGATGAAACAAATATATTTGTGCGGGAATTTCTCGCACCATAAAAACTAACCTTGCGGTAATTGTTTAAATTATACTCTAAATCCCTCTCCTCAGAGGAGGGTATACTTGCGTATACGCACCACTACACCACTGCGCACTGCTCCACCCACTGCTCCACCCACTGCTCAGTCCTGCGCTCTTAGCCCGGGTTTTGATAATATGGGTTTTCATATCATATCAATTTATAGTGTCAAAACACCGCAGCGCACTAGGTTTTTGTATTGTTTTAACCACAGCAGATATATCCAAAAGGTCTACATAAATACCAAGAGTTGCACTAATTGCTCATTGTGGCCAACTCCACATGGAGGCAAGTAAACCGATGATACAATTACGTTCTCTTCCCTCGTCAACGGCCCAACAGCCTCCTGATTATCCCGATTGCCACTCAAGTTCTTCTCCAGAAAGCTGCGGTCTCTCTTTTTTCCTTTCTCTCCCTTGTCAGCTGTGTGAAGCGCGTGTCTCCGACATGCTGATAGACGGCTTTTTGCTTTTGTACTGTACGGCCCTATTCTGATACCGTGGCGGCAGAAATGTAGCCGTGGCGGGCCGCCACTACCAAATCAACATAGAGGAAACACTGTATAATCGCATCATTTTGCCGTCATATCATTAAAAAGAGCTGACATCGCGATTGCGATGCAATTAATCGTGCAGCACTACTCTCTCTGTCCATCTTTGTGTGTGGGTCTCTCTGTCTGTGTCTGTGTGTGGGTCTCTCTGTGTCTGTGTGTGGGTCTCTCTCTGTCCGTGTCTGTGTGTGGGTCTCTCTCTCTCTGTCCGTCTCTGTGTGCGCGTCTCTCTCTGTCCGTGTCTGTGTGCGGGTCTCTCTCTGTCCGTCTCTGTGTGCGCGTCTATCTCTGTCCGTGTCTGTGTGCGGGTCTCTCTCTGTCCGTGTCTGTGTGTGGGTCTCTCTCTGTCCGTGTCTGTGTGTGGGTCTCTCTCTGTCTGTGTCTGTGTGTGGGTCTCTCTCTGTCCGTGTCTGTGTGTGGGTCTCTCTCTCGGTCTGTGTGTGGGTCTCTCTCTGTCTGTGTCTGTGTGTGGGTCTCTCTCTGTCCGTGTCTGTGTGTGGGACTCTTTCTGTCTGTGTCTCTGAGCGGATCTCTCACTCAGTCCGTGTCTGTGTGTGGGTCTCTCTCTCGGTCTGTGTGTGGGTCTCTCTCTCGGTCTGTGTGTGGGTCTCTCTCTGTCCGTGTCTGTGTGTGGGTCTCTCTCTCTGTCCGTCTCTGTGTGCAGGTTTCTCTGTTTGTCTCTGTGTGCGGTCTCTCTCTGTCCATATCTGTGTGCGTCTCCATCGCTCTGTCCGTGTCTGTGTGTGGGTCTCTCTCTGTTCGTGTCTGTGTGTGGGTCTTTCTGTGTCTGTGAGCGGATCTCTCACTCTGTCCGTGTCTGTGTGTCGGTCTCTCTCTGTGTCTGTGTGCGGATCTCTCACTCTGTCCATGTCTGTGTGTCGGTCTCTCTCTGTCTCTGTGTGCGGTCTCTCTCTGTCCATATCTGTGTGCGTCTCCATCGCTCTGTCCGTGTCTGTGTGTGGGTCTCTCTCTGTTCGTGTCTGTGTGTGGGTCTTTCTGTGTCTGTGTGCGGATCTCTCACTCTGTCCATGTCTGTTTGTCGGTCTCTCTCTGTGTCTGTGTGCGGATCTCTCACTCTGTCCATGTCTGTGTGTCGGTCTTTCTCTGTCTGTGTCTGTGAGCGGATCTCTCTCTGTGTCTGTGTGTGGGACTCTCTCTCTGTTTGTTTCTGTGAGTGGATCTCTCTGTTCTCCACATATCTGCACCCTCTCTGTAGTCCGTATCTCTGTCTCTTTCTGTCCGTGGCGGGTCCAGTGAGTCCACATTCTCGCAGAACCAGGGCTGACCGGCCAGCCAGACACTGTGCTGGTCAAAACCCTGCAGGGGGACAAAAGGCCTTTGTCTGTGGCCTGGGAGATGTTTGTTTTAGGAAGAAGCATGCAGCATATCCCAGGTCAGGCCCTGTGCTCGCCATACAAAGGGACCTTGTTAGAATGTTTGTGTTGGGCCCATCAGCTGATCTGAGGTCAGGGGATCCAGTATGTCTGTGTTATGTCTGATGCCTTAACACCCCAACTCAAACTGTGCACAGTCTGATAATAAGCAGCCCTCCGTGGAGAAGTTATATCACTGAATATCCGAAGGGTGTAATAAAGAGTGTTGACAGGCTGGTTTTAGTGCTGAAGGTAATATGGATTTTGGTAGATGCTGCGGTCCGCTGTGTTGCTAAATGTCCTGTTGATTGGTTGAGGTTGTGACAGTGTTTACTGGGTGGTATCACAGTAACCTTTGACAGGTGGGTTGTGACGGAGGAAAATGTACCTGTATGGCAAGCAGCCGCATACCAGTAGAGGCTAACATCCAGAGGGAAGGGACAAGGGAGGGTTGGTAACTTAGTAGTGAATTGTTATTTGCAGGTGCATGTACAACAGCAGAGAGTGGAAGAGAAGGCAGAGGAGTGCATGGAAGAGCAGGGTGCTAGCCGTTTACCAGAAGTCAACAGGGCTTGGCTTCTACTGGTGCCTCGGCCCCTCTCTGAATGTGGCAGTGGGATCCTCAGTGTCTGCAGGGCTGAGTGGTGAAATGGGGATGCGATTCGGATCAGATTGGTGGGCTAGCGCCCGAAACCCTGCACATCTCAATGATGGCATTATGCTGCCTCAGCGATGCACTGCCTGTTTTCTCCTCCTGCTCCTTGAGTTTCAGGTGAGATGACAACGGAATGTGTATTTAAAGGATGAAAAATGAGGAGCAGAAAGATGAGAAGAGAAGACTGGAAGGATAGAGACAGAGGGCTGTGAATGAGAGGACAAGGAGTTGCTGCAGAAGGTGTGATGTGGGAGGGGCTAGAGAGAGAGGGATCTAGCGACAGCTGTACAGATGCAGAGTTCACATTATAATTATTCAGTGTTTGTGACTGATTAACACCGGGAGTTTTAAGCAACCTCCAAATCACTGTCACCCTCTCCAGCTTCCAGCACCCAGCTGTCCCCACTGATAGAGGACACTTCATCATGTCAATGTAAGACATGCAGAGAGGAGATCAGCGTACACAGTCATGGAGGGTGCTTGTGAGGGGTTGGGTGGTCCTTAGATATACCCTAGACACTGTTGAGCTCTTATTAAGAGAATTATCAATCCAGAATATATATAGAATGAATCTGGGGGTGTGGGGGCCTCAAGGTGTGGGGAAACCAGGGTGTGGGGACAGATTAGTTCAAATGGCTGGAGTAGCTGATGCTTGGAAAGCAGTGCTCCTGTGATTGCAGAGGTTATAAAATGTCCAGCCCCATGCTGCTGAATATAACAATGGGTTTGTAGTGTCCCACAGTGTGTCCCACAGTAGGCGTGTCATACAGCGTGTCCTATAGTGTGTCGTACAGTAGGTGTGTCGTACAGTGTGTCCTTTTGTGTGTCGTACAGTAGGTGTGTCGTACAGCGTGTCTCACAGCGTGTCCCACAGTAGGCGTGTCGTACAGCGTGTCCCACAGTAATAATAATAATAATAATACGTTTTATTTATATAGCGCCTTTCCAGGGCTCAAGGACGCTTTACAATTCAGGACATAAAACAGTAAGCAGTAATAACAAACATTACCACCAAAAAAACACAGAAGGACAACAACAGTGAAATACAAACTTACAAATAACACTTAGGCGTGTCATACAGCGTGTCCCACAGTAGGCGTGTCGTACAGTGTGTCCTTTAGCGTGTCGTACAGTGTGTCCTTTAGCGTGTCCCACAGTAGGCGTGTCGTACAGTGTGTCCTTTAGTGTGTCCCACAGTAGGCGTGTCGTACAGTGTGTCCTTTAGCGTGTCGTACAGCGTGTCTTACAGTGTGTCCCACAGTAGGCGTGTCGTACAGCGTGTCCTACAGCGTGTCGTACAGTAGGTGTGTCGTACAGTGCGTCCTTTAGTGTGTCGTACAGTAGGTGTGTCCTACAGCGTGTCCAACAGTGTGTCGTACAGTAGGTGTGTCGTACAGTGTGCCCCTTTAGTGTGTCGTACAGTAAGTGCGTCGTACAACGTGTCCCACAGCTTGTCCCACAGTAGGTGTGTCCTACAGCTTGTCCTATAGTGTGTCATAGAGTAGCTGTGTCCTACAGCTTGTCCTATAGTGTGTCGTACAGTAGGTGTGTCCTACAGCGTGTCCTACAGTGTGTCGTACAGTAGGTGTGTCGTACAGTGTGCACTTTAGTGTGTCGTACAGTAAGTGCGTCGTACAACGTGTCCCACAGCGTGTCCCACAGTAGGTGTGTCCTACAGCTTGTCCTATAGTGTGTCGTAGAGTAGCTGTGTCCTACAGCGTGTCCTATAGTGTGTCGTACAGTAGGTGTGTCCTACAGCGTGTCCTATATTGTGTCGTACAGTAGATGTGTGCTCGATGACAACCAAAGGACTCAAGTGCATGGTGAGGACAAAGGGTCTTTGTAGGGAACAGCATGGAAACCACATGCCACTACTGATAAAAACTAGAAAAGTGTGAGTCTGGAGTGGCTGGCCTTGTCTGTGTGTGTGTCTCTGTGTGTGTGTGTGTGTGTGTGTGTGTGTGTGTGTGTGTGTGTGTGTGTGTGTGTGTCTGTGTGTGTCTGTGTCTGTGTGTGTCTGTGTGTGTCTGTGTGTGTCTGTGTGTGTCTGTGTGTGTGTGTGTGTCTGTGTGTGTGTGTCTGTGTGTGTCTGTGTGTGTCTGTGTGTGTCTGTGTCTGTGTCTGTGTTTTTGTATGTTTGCCAGTTTAAGTCTTTATTAGTCTAGTTGAAAATATCTCCAAATGGTGGTTGAACAAGGCAAAGTTTATAAATGGGGACTAACATATTTTATTCTTATTACAACCTTAAATGATCTGCCTTTTGGTCAGAGAAAGTTTTCTATATTTAATGCGTGAGCACAACTGTTTAATTTAATTGTACTTTGCAGAAATCAGAACAGTCAAAACCCCCAATTTGAACGGAATGCGGCATGGGGATTGTGTTAGAAATAGTCATGATTCTGAAAATTTCTAATGCTATTTGCTAGAGCTACTTTCAGGTAAATGTTGAACCTGTTTGCTGCTGGGACTGTGGCGGCAGCTCAAGGGTTGGAAATACATCAGGTTTTAGCACATCATACTTTGAACATCCCATTTGTTTTTTATTTTATTTCTGAAAGCACTCATCTGAAAAATTTGCTCTACAAATGATAGACGTAACGGACATGGTAGCAGCTAAGGTAACTATCTGGGCCCGTATTCATAAAGATTCTAAGAATCCTCTTAGAAAACTCTTTATTTAGCTTAAAATCTTTTACGTAGGAGTCTTAGCTTAAGAGCGATTCGGGACCGATCTGAGAGAAACTCTGAGTAAGGAAAAGACAAGAACTTTCATCTTAGTGTGGAGGCGGGGCTGACCCCCTTACTATGTATGACACAATCTTTTGAAGACTGTGATTGGTTGGTTGTCCAAGAAGGAAAGAAATAGTGATTTTAAGTATAGGGTCTATTCTAAGTCTTCACTTTGAAATTACATCCGTCATTTTTCCTATTTTACCGTTCTCATAAACACACGCATTATATATGTGTATATAAATCCTTTTTTATTTACAATGCTGTTAATTTCCTGTAAGGTATTTGATTGGCTTAGAACGATAAAAATTGTTCTACTCTTTCCAACTTGAACGTTTATGCAGTGGTACCTATTTATATTAACATAAACGTCCTCATCTTCCGAATAATTCAGATGTGGGTTCCATAGCCTGCTATATTCATAAATTAAGTTTTATTGATTAATCCAAATATATATATAAATATATTTATATTTGGCTGAATGCCACGTAATAATTGTAATGGATTGGCTATTAGTGTTGTTTTCTAATAACTGTCTGCACCTTTAAATGGTTTTGGGGTTTGATATTCGCGGGAATAATTCGAAGGTTATTTTTTGTGTTATTCGGGGTTTGGCATGGAAAAGAATGGAGCCATACAGTTTTAGACGTCTATCTCTCTTTTGTTTACTATTGAGTCATATTTTCACTTCACTGGTGTTCTGTATTTTGATGAGTTGATACTTTGTGCCAATTATTATTCGTTACGAAGTAATATTAAAAACGAAAAGAACTTGATCAAAGTGTCCCGTGGATTCATGCAAAGGGAATAGTTGAGCGTCAAACTAAGGCTACAACGATGGAAAATCTACATAGTGATTACTTTCATTGAACTCTACATAGTGATTACTTTCATTTCTTGCGCTATGGTATATCTGCGCTGTGTCTGAGATGTTAGCGCGTCTCTAATAAGATCAGTCACAAACATGATCCCTGCATGATCTAATCTATAGCGTCTTATTAACTCACTGTCATCCATTGTCTGCAACACATTTTTTCTCCCTCGTCAATTTTCTGCAATTTTCTCCTCTGCTAAAGAAACTCTTAAGCCTCCTAAACGTCCTCGCCCGTGCTCCTAACAATTTTGACATTAAGATTTTAAGGGAGACATTAAGATTTTAAGGGAGTAAACGCTCACATTTCTAGCAATTTTCTGAGAATTTGGACCCTCGGAGCTACTCTTTTGATTAAGATTCTTTATGAATACGGGCCCTGATCAGTTGCTTGCTGAATCTGGGACAGATAATATGCAGTCAAACTGGCGGAAACAACCTGTCAACGTGCCCTGTTGGAATATGTCATTTTAGGTTATTGTCAGGGTCTGGAACCAACAAGACACCTAAAATCTACAGGGCACCCCTATTTAAAATAACATTGATCTCCTAACACATGTCTGGATGTAGATTCCATGGTAAGCGTACAATCAGACCTTGTAGTCGACATTTTAGGGTTAGTGTTAAATAAAAAATGTGTACACATATACAAAGATCACAGCTGTAAAATTCACACTTGTACCTCTTGCACCACTTTTAACATTGAAATGCGTGTAATTAATCTGTGTAATACAAAGCACACACTTTTTTGCAAAAGCTTTAGCTTTTCTATGGGAATAACAAGACAGTACCTGGATAAAAAAACCTCCTTGTTCTGTTCTACCCTGCCCCCCTCTACCGGCTGCATGCCCGCCCACTACCTCTCTTCCCTCCATCTGACAGACAGCCCTGAGAGATTCTAATTAGAAAAGTCTTCTTGCATGAAACGCAGACACCTTTACTGATATAATCCCCTAATCTAGCTCTTTTGGCTATTCTGTTATGCTGTACCAATTTTTTTCCATTATTTCCCTCATCCTGTCTGACTTATTTTCTTTTCCTGACTTAATGAGGATGTCTTCATAAACTTGGTGGGAAGGGAAGACAGTAATAATGATCTAAGCTTTCCTGCGGTGTTCTACCCACACACATTGATTAGGCTTTGCAGACAGGACAGACATCTCTGAAGATGTAACACCATAAGGAAACCATACTCCTAAGAGTACCTCAAAGGCCCTTTGACTTGACGCTGTTAGGTTAATAACATTCTATAGCAGGTGAAGTTGGGCAATTCCACTTTAACAGAGTTATGCTGTGACTTATTTAGACTCAGTCAAGTAACCTACATTACACAAACCTAATGACTCTAATTACAAGCACTAGTATCATTATGTAATAATCAGAGCTCAGAGGCAAATTATTTGAGTAATTACCAAAGGACGATAAAAACTCGCTCACTCATTCAAGTAAACAGAAAGAACATAACACAAATATCTAGTGCTATGACTCTTGACGACGGCTCTGACGCCGGCTCTGACGACGGCTCTGACGCCGGCTCTGACGCCGGCTCTGACGCCGGCTCTGACGACGACTAAAAACTCGACATCATTCAACTAGGATAAGACCACATAGAAGTAAGAACAATACAATTCGACTTCTGTAGCAGAACAGGATGTATTTGTATATGGAGACTGATGAAACATGGGGAACAGGTGTGAGAATTAACCTGGGGAAGTCCAGAATATGTTTTGTGAAAATTGTTAATAATGCTCTTTTTCTATATATATTTTTTTTATTTTCTTCAAAATATTTCATGTTTAAAAGTGAAATATCAGAGTCCCAACTGCGAGCTGTGGTACATTCTTCCGTCTGAGTCCTGAGTTCTATTCCTTCACTAATCTGTAACATTGGCATATGTACAGTTAGGGGACACCGGGATAGAACCGACAGCTGTAGTGGCCATTATATTAGTCCCAGACATGTTCTCTGCTGGCAGTTCTCAGCGTTGTAACGGCTGTGTAGCTTTGGGCCTGCTTCCTCTGCCAGGTGGCCTGGTATAAGGCAAAAAACAGACAGACAGCAAACCGATCAATGAATCAGTCCACCTTTTTGGAAATCAGACCCCTGAGGGACATTCACTTTATTGTGACTTAAATATGACCTAACGTTGTTATTTTTATTAACTCAATTATTAACCAGACACCTGAGATGGCTCAATCACACAAAAACAGAGGCAGTGCAGTGTGCAAATATCCAACTTGATATTGTCCTTAATGGCCTGGTGGTTTAGAGGTCGTTGGTATGTGTCTATTATATTAATAGTGAATAGCATGTTGTCATTCCATGGTATTTTAGAGGTCTGTGGTTGTGTTTTATTTAACTTTTATTTTACCAGGGAGACACATTGAGACCAAGGTCTCATTATCAAGCGTCCCCTGGGAACATCAACTCACAAATACAATTTAGGACAGAGACATAAAATTAACAGGCATACTGAAAAAATGCCACAATCAATTAAAACAAACACAATTCTCACTATATAGATCTAACATAATAGGCACCGAAATGAAACTCTGATTGGATACAATTCCACATATCAGTCACGACCAAGTGAGTAGTTACAAAAGGTGTCTGCAATACTATCCAACTCTGGCATCTAGCACTGAAACCCAACGATCTTGGTGTCAACAGAGGTTGACAAGCACTGGTTCTGTTCATGCAAAGTCTGGTGGTGCAGGTCCGAACATGCAGCAGAACAGCAGCTACATTTAACGGCAGGTTCTTTTTTAAGAAACAACAGTATATTTGGTGTCTTAGCTCTCTCTGTGAAGGCTAATGAGGTGGTGGCAAGGTAGAGTCCGTTCCCCTAAAACAAATTGATTGATAGTGCCCCTGGCACAGATGATTGGCTGCCGTCAGTTTATGTCTAGGGCACAGCTGTTCTCCCGGGCATTGAAGCAAGTTTATTATAAGAAAAGAAAAAACGTGTGTGCAAAACCGTCAGAGCCTGTATTTGCCCTGGAGAGTGGCTAAGCCCTGACGATCGATACCAGAGTCATTGACCACAGTATTATTTGACTCCTAAACGTAACGTGACTCTCAGCCACCGTTCAGATTAGGCTATAAAATGCAAAACTTCCCTTCCTCCTGTCCTCTCCTCACTCCATACGCACTATCCTTGATTGGGAGAGTAGAAACCCTCGGCTGTTTGGTAAACTTACTGATAATGTCTTTGTGATAGTGAGAGGAGAGAGAGGGAGTGCGCAGGGAAGATAAGGAGGCATACAGGGCTGCGATAGTCATGGCATTTTTGATGACACGTATTGGTCAGCCAAATTGCTGCGGTCACACTAATGTTCGTATTAGTTTTTTAATGTGTGTATTAAGTGGTGCAGTAACAAATTCCTTGACGAGTAAAACTCATTCTGATTGTGATGCTAATTACAGTTTTTATATAAAATACAAGGTGGGTGGGAGAGGAGATGGCAGAAAAGGCTGAGCCAGGTGGCAGGACTGCTAGATGTTTATTTTCTGCCAGGTGGAATAACTTAGATGTTTATTTTCTGTATTTTTCCTGAAAATGTATTTGGCAATGTTTAAATTGTCCACTTTCATACGAACAACTGAACAACTTGTCATTTTGATTTGCATGCACATTCATATAGGGATTGCTGTAGTTCGGGAAGTGCAAACTTTGCAGAACAGGGGCCACACCAGGACACCATGAATTGAGGGCCACATTTGTTTTGTCCTTTCTTTGTTATGAACCATCTATTACATCTGTTACAAATTATTTAATAGGTTGTAAAGAACTGAAAATTGGCATTTGTTGGTCATTTGTTGAATTTGCAGCATTACGTGGTCATATTTACTAGAATTCAAAGCTATTTCAATCAAACACATCTTAACAGGGAAAGTTACATTTCAACATAGGACCACCAACCTTATTGATAACCTTTGGAGCATTCTCAAGCAATAGATCTACTACGGTGGGTGGCAGTTCACATCAAAACTGCAGCTCTGGGAGGCTATTCTGACATCCTCCAAAGAAATTCAAGTTCAATGGATGCAAAAATGGGACCCAGAAGGGGTCCTATATTAACATGTAACTTGGTTGTGGTAGTTCTGGCATTGCATTAAACATTGTTACTAATAACCCAACTACCTGGCTAACTATGCTTCTTGGTAGCTTGCATGAGCTTCTCTGTCTTGGGACATAAACCTTGTAGACTGTTGTGAATTATGTAGAATCTAGTTATTGGTTTACACAAGTGAGCGTTGTGTATCAGGACCTAATAGTTAGGGTGTGCCAAAAAGTCGATTCACAGAAGAATCTAGATTCTCATTTGCAACGATTCAAAATCGATCTGAAATGTCCAAGAATCGATCTAATAAATAAATAAAATCAGTTGGCTGTTCGCCTCCAACTTTGTAACTAGCCTATACGGGACATCCGAACGTCACCACGCATGACAGACACACGGTGTGCAAGCTTTGCAAAACGAAGACCAAGTACTTCGGCAGCACAACAAATGCGCGGGCTCATATTAATAGGCATGCGGAGCTCAGCGACACGGAGCAGAGTCAGCCACCAGCTGCAGACCAACGCACACTGCAGTGCTTCACGAAACTTCCTGCCAACTCCGAGGGCAAAACAAAAATAACTCGGTCTATCGCCTGCTTCATTCTAGTGGTGTAGTGGTGCGTATACGCAGGTATACGGCGTATACCCACCTCTGAGGAGAGGGATTTACAGTATACCCACCTCCAAAAAGATGACTGACCGTATAGGCCTACCCAACTCTAATTAATCAGACTAAAGCCTGTTTTATGCTTCTGCGTCGAATCGACGGCGTACCCTCGCAGACCCCTCTGCGTCGACGCGAACCCCTCTCCGACCCCTACGCCGTAGCTCGACGTGCACCTCCAAAAAATGTTTAACTACACGTCGAGGCGACGCAGACCACAAGGGCTGTGATTGGTCAGATTATACATCTGGCGATGAAATGCAACGCAACCCGACGCAGAACCATAAAACGGCCATGACGCCGTAGGATTGACGGCGTAGCTACGCCGTGGAGTTGACGCAGATGCATAATGAAGCCTAAGTAGCCATCAATCTACAGGGCTTAAATTTCGGTGCGGGATTGCGCATAATTTAAACAATTCCCGCAAGGTTAGTTTTTATAGGGCGAGAAATACCCGCACAAACATATCTGATTCATCTCAGACTGAGGTAAAGTTGGTTGGATATTCGATATTGGATATTCAACGGATAGTCGGAGGCCGAGATCAGGTCCGGTTTTCCCGCAAGCAGACACACTACACCCGGGTGATCCGCGGACAGAAACCTCCGCCTGCTTATAGTTAGGGACCAAAGTACAAGTCTCAACGTTATTAATTCAATAGCTGTTTAACCATTTGGCCTTGAAACTTCAAATCAATATCAGATTGTTTTATAGAGTACACCCACATTTTGCACAGCTATGTTTTTCTAAGGAAATGCTGTAAGAGACGTTTAATAAACATATTAGCTAGCTAATAATGAGTAGCAATTGAGAACCAGACAATGTTTTTGATAAAAGGCACTTCCCTGAGAATTGAACTTAATAAATGTGAAAAAGACCCTTTAATGTCTCCGTTTGTCATTCTGTAGAGCAAAGCAGATGAGAGTAGATCATGATCAGAAACCCGATTAGAAATCATTATGGGTAAAATCGAATCGTTTTGAATCGAAAATCGTTTTGAATCGAAAATCGATTTTGAATCGAATCATGGCCTCAAGAATCGAATCGTGATATAGTAAAAGATTCCCACCCCTACTAATAGTCACAGCAGGAGCGAGTTCAGTGTGTAAGAATGTCACGTCAACCTTTAACATTGTACTTTGATGTACATTATATCAAATTTTCTCTTGATTTGAACGGCAGCATTTGCATTTGGAACAGTGTTTTTTATGTATTGATTCTGACTCATTTCAGTTTTTATCTGTAACATTTGATATTGTGTCATAGATGCAGCGTTCCTTGTTGGCACTCGTTGTGTCCCAGGAGCATTAGGGATGAACTGTAGCTAAGTAACTGAACACACACACACACACATGTTTTCCCCCCGCTCTCTCAGGTAGGTGTTCTAGGATGGTATATAATATAATACATAGTTTACGGTCTACCATTTCTTGAATTACAATTAAAATGATGAAACAAGAATGAAAATGGGGTGTCTTTGACTAAGGTGTTCTTTATTCAGCATGAATAGATGATAATATTTAGATGTGTTTGTACATTTTGTTGAATTACATCTGATCCTGTATCTCCAGCAAAAACATAATTAAACAGTCTACATGAACACTTCTCTATTAGCCTAGCTTTTACAATATCACATACTACTAGAGGGCAGTCATGCCCTGGATGCCCTTTAGGGCCGACCTGAAGTGGGCTAGAGTTCCAAACCCTGACACATTTAAAACGTCAAACCATATGTCTATGCAAGTTTACTATAAAGACCACTCAAACCAGACAAAGATAATATATATTATATAATATATATATAAATGAATGCTGAATAAACCAAGATCTGTAGCCATCAAGCTTTATCCAATGTGTAGTCTAAGTGACAACAACTTAATGTGCTAACTGACCAAGTCACATTCCGGGTATGTCAACGAAGACCACTGGTCTTATTCTACTCTATAACTCCCAGATATTAACAGTGTTACCTTCCAATCATAATTGAGGCTGTTGACTCCATACACACACACACACACACACAACTTTCTTATTGGCCTGCTTGAAAGGACACTCACTTTCACAAATACAATGGGCCACTGTATTCATTGGGGACAATGGGGACAACCTGCTTCATTAGACCCTTTCAGTAGATGGACACAGTGTGGGCTGAGCTGGGCTATGAGGTGAAAATGATGCGTTGCTGTTCTGGTGGAGTCAGACTGTTGGGTGATTATGATGCCGGTACTGATCTGGTGGAGTCAGACTGTTGGGTGATTATGATGTCGGTACTGATCTGGTGGAGTCAGACTGTTGGGTGATTATGATGCCGGTACTGATCTGGTGGAGTCAGACTGTTGGGTGATTATGATGCCGGTACTGATCTGGTGGAGTCAGACTGTTGGGTGATTATGATGTCGGTACTGATCTGGTGGAGTCAGACTGTTGGGTGATTATGATGTCGGTACTGATCTGGTGGAGTCAGACTGTTGGGTGATTATGATGCCGGTACTGATCTGGTGGAGTCAGACTGTTGGGTGATTATGATGTCGGTACTGATCTGTTGTAGTCAGACTGTTGGGTGATTATGATGCCGGTACTGATCTGGTGTAGTCAGACTGTTGGGTGATTATGATGCCGGTACTGATCTGGTGGAGTCAGACTGTTGGGTGATTATGATGCCGGTACTGATCTGGTGGAGTCAGACTGTTGGGTTATTATGATGCCGGTACTGATCTGGTGTAGTCAGACTGTTGGGTGATTATGATGCCGGTACTGATCTGGTGGAGTCAGACTGTTGGGTGATGATGATGTCGGTACTGATCTGGTGGAGTCAGACTGTTGGGTGATGATGATGTCGGTACTGATCTGGTGGAGTCAGACTGTTGGGTGATTATGATGCCGGTACTGATCTGGTGTAGTCAGACTGTTGGGTGATTGTGATGTCGGTACTGATCTGGTGGAGTCAGACTGTTGGGTGATTATGATGCCGGTACTGATCTGGTGGAGTAAGACTGTTGGGTGATTATGATGTCGGTACTGATCTGGTGTAGTCAGACTGTTGGGTGATTATGATGCCGGTACTGATCTGGTGGGCTCAGACTGTTGGGTGATTATGATGCCGGTACTGATCTGGTGGAGTCAGACTGTTGGGTGATTATGATGCCGGTACAGATCTGGTGGAGTCAGACTGTTGGGTGATTATGATGCCGGTACTGATCTGGTGGAGTCAGACTGTTGGGTGATTATGATGCCGGTACTGTTCGGGTGGTGTTCTGCTTTTGACTGACTCTGACTGCTTTCTGGAAGAGAATCTCTCAATCTCCCTTTCTCGTCCCCCAGTCAACTTTTGCAGGAATAGCACTAAGATAGGGCTGAGTGTCTGGGGCTGTGTGGCTGGGGCTGTGTGGCTGGGGCTGTGTGGCTGGGGCTGTGTGGCTGGGGCTGTGTGGCTGGGGCTGTGTGGCTGGTGCTGTGTGGCTGGTGCTGTGTGGCTGGGGCTGTGTGGCTGGGGCTGTGTGGCTGGGGCTGTGTGGCTGGGGCTGTGTGGCTGTGTTTGTGTGCTATAGTATGTGACATGTATATAGTATGCTCCAGGCTGCCTGAAAATATCCTGATTTATATAAATCTGACCATTGAATTCTGTTTGCAGGATTATTCACGAGGACGGCTTTTCTGGAGATGATGTGAAGCAGTATAAGCCTGTGGTCTACAGCAACACCATCCAGTCTTTGGCTGCCATCGTCCGTGCTATGGACACCCTGGGGCTGGAGTACGGAGACAAGGAAAGAAAGGTGAGGCTCTTTACTCTGTGTACACACACATATGAGTTTCTTTTTGTTTGTATAGGGGTCTGAGACATAAACCTGAACCAGAAATCCATGTCCCCAAATTCCAAGAGACACAACCTACTCCTAACCCTAACTTATCCCCTAACCTATACCCTAAACGTATTCATAAAAAGGCAACCTAGCATTTACTTGAACCTCAATAACTTAACTTGTATACCTATATTTAACCTAGCCTTATGCCAAACTATCTTAAACCTCAAAGATACCTCAATTAAAATACCCTGCTACAAAATAGGAAAGAGTTTCATTGCAAATTCTGTTTAAAACAAACAGAATTTGTTCTGCCCTATTACTGCTGTACATAATATACACGTCATGAACACGACGTGAATATGCTTTTCCCTAATCCTGTATGCCTTTTTTCCTAATGAGGATGTCCCCCGGTTATTCTATATTTAACACTTCCAGCTAAATTAATTGTTTTTTTTTAAATGGGAACAGGAAAATGTTCCCCAGTAGTCAACTTTTTGTGATTTAGCCAAAGTTTTGTGACAGATACATATTGTTAAATCAGAAACACATATGTACTCATATGTGATAGAGGAACATGTGTGTTCCTTCCACTCAGTGTTGAGGAAACGGCCTCACAAACAGATATATAAAAAACAAACACACTCAATGTCACACCCATATATCTACCCACAGGATTTTAACCAGTGAAACCACTCAAAACATCCATCCATCCTTTATCCATTTGTGAAAATCGATAACCTCCATGTTGTAGAATGTAATTGGCCACAAAGCTCTTACAGGATATGGAACATGGCACATTCGTTTCAGCTTGCTGACTGGCTACAATAAATCACACAATAGAAGGAGGAATTATAGATTCACACAACAACTGCCCGTCTGCCTGCCCGTCTGCCTGCCCGTCTGCCTGTCCGTCTGCCTGTCCGTCTGCCTGCCCGTCTGCCTGCCCGTCTGCCTGCCCGTCTGCCTGCCCGTCTGTCTGTCTGCTTATGTTATATTCCTTCTATTTTCACCTGGAGGGAATCAAGCAGGTTTGATTTGAGGTCCTGTATTCTGACTCTGATGAATGTGTCCATGAGTTTAATGTGTTTAGTGGACATAATTATTATAGTGCTGATGATGCATATGTTTATTACAGCAGAGTTAAATGCTGGCAGTCCCAACAATTAGCATGATGAATGGGGATGATGGCTGCTCTGTGAACGGTAGGGTAAAGGTCATGTCTCCGTCAGGGCTCCTGGTCAATACCTGTCTCAGGGCCTGACCCGAGAGTGACCTCATTGAGGACACTAACAGGGTGAAGGAAAGTGTACAGTGGCACTGAGCGACCGTCCTAATGTCTTGTCCCAGTTCTTCTGTTATGTTAGTATCCGCCGTGTTCGGTTCCCACTTTAAACAGGAAGCTGACCCTGACCTTTACAGGAAGGACTTATTTTTACCAAACCATTGCTATCAATTACCTGGGATGAGGTGTCTTTAATATCCAGCAATTATTGATTGTTATATTATCTCCTATCTGCTACTCAAACAAAAGCCCTTCTTTAGACAAGTACTGTATTTCTGTCCAACACACGCACTGTTCTCTTTAGTTGTGTCACTCTCCGCAAAGTTTTTGTGCCTTCTTTAGTGTCTGTGAGTATGTGTGTGTTTAGGCCAGGGAGTGTGTCTCTGTGAGCTTAAAGTAACCTCTCCAAATGTAATTTGTGCTGTAGGTCAGAGGTCAGTGTCCCCCAGGCTGAGAATCTCTCTGCGCCTCTGTAGTAGTAGCAGCCTCAGAACACTGTGACACTGACGGAATAATGACTGCCATGTCCTTCACACAGTACACATGTGGTGTGTTGTTCACATGTAGATACGTATACGTTTGCCCTGTTTTTGTTTTGAGTTGTTTCGGCCATTTGTTAAGACAAATATTTTTATTGAGAACTTTAGCGCAAGTCTTTTTTTGTGATTGACTTTTGGAGTAGTTTCTTCAGTAAGGCGCTATCATTTAACTCAGCAGTGAATCAGCATTGTAGTTTTTCACACAACTGGCAGTATGCAAGGACAGATGTTTCACTTTTAGGTGAGTTCTACTGGGAGCAGAGACAACCCAGGCTGTTGGGTTAAGTAATAGGAAGATGAGTCCCGAGCTGGTCGAGTCCTATTAAAGACCTCTGTTTAGACTTGTCCGTTAGTGTGATTGTGTGAGTCTTTCGCTCTCTCTCTTTCTCTCTCCCTCTGCTCTGGGCTGGCCAGCTGGCTCACACCTCTTTAATCTGAAGTGTGACGCTTTTAATGGAGCTGCTCTCTCAACAGCCGAGCAACCGGTCTCGTTCCTTCTGTCTCTATCTCACAATCTCTTTCCCTCTCCTCTTTTCTTCTCACTCCTCCTATCTTTCTCTTTTCTCCTCATCATTGCCCCTCCCCCTTTCTATCACTCCTCATCTCTGATTGTGTACATCCATCTCTCAGTACCTTTCGACCTTTTCTCTCTATACTGCTGTTGCCATGGCTACCCTGTGTTTTGCCTTCCTCTCAACACATTCCTCAAGTCTGTGTCCAACGGCGATGTCACTCACATGAAGGCAGAAACCACTGGGATATATGAAGTCTGGAACCTGGCCATCAGTCGCTGCCGTGTGACAGAGCGCAATACATCAATCTACTCCTCACGACACACAGTTCTTAATGAATGTACCCAGCCGTCCAGGCTAAACATGTTTCTATCTGTGTGCTTTAATGACGGTCTGTCTTCTTTTTGCCGATCTATATTTTTACCGATCTATATTTACTAATATTATGTTAAAAGCAAGTTGCAAAAAGCGTAATCAGCAAGAGACAAGCCTTTAACAATTGAATGCTTGATAAATGATTCTTGCTGCATTGACATTTCCCATAGAGGTTTTTTATGTTAGTAAGTAAAATTTGTTTGAAAATTATAATATTAAGTATAAAAACAGTATATCGTGTCTCATATATGCAGTATATCACCTCTATTGTATATCCCCTCAGAATCTGAGAAGAAACAGAAAAAGGTAATTTCAATAGGACTGTGAACCTGTGCAAATAGTAGCCAGTCAGAACCACGATCATAGAAGGCCTATAATGTCTATACTGTTTTACAGTAAGTCTCTGGGATGCAATTTGTTTGATTTGTCAATCCAGATTTACTTCTCTCTTCCTAGATTAAGTTCCTTTATTATTACGATAATACAACCATACAAATACTGAAATACCATTTGTAGGGGTTAGGCAAGAGATGTAAGGACAGGACTTGCTTTTCTTACCATATTATTTTCCATATTTTTTTAGTCATTGGTCGATAGATGTGTTTTAGATTAGACGCCCTAATGGATGACTCCAGAACTCCATTGTCTATGTTTCCTGAGCTCTTCTCAAAGTGAACTATCTATGTCTCACCACAGAATAAACCCTAATGAGCCAGCCTCCATTTCCTCTCTACATCCCACTGACAGTCATCTGCTCTCTGCTCACTCAATCAGATGCATTGGAGCATCCACGACCTAAAATTTGGGACACTCCTCTACTTTTACAGTGATGGACCACATGCAAATTAGTCTGTGTGTGCTTGTGGTCTGGTAACCCAGCCAAAAAGCCTGGTACAAGTCATGGACACTGGCCATCTAATGGTGTTGACTCCCATTGTATGTGAGGTTAGTTTGACCAATACCACCCATCTGGGAAGCACCAGAATGAGAGATAGGCATGCAAATATACTTAGAAGCTATCTGAAGAAGACAGAGTAGAGCTGAGTATTTTATTTAACCTGGCGACCTGGGGAGAAGCTGGGGATTGAACCCAGGACATCATACAAAGCACTCTACCACTGAGCTACCAACTCCTCAAAGTAAATCAGAGTAGAGCAGAGGTTGATATAATGAAACAGTGCCTTGGACTTAGAGACAGTTGCTTAGTGTAAATAATTCACCTAACTCTACAATCAGTGACTTTGACACGTGCATTTGTTGCGGCAACAATATGTGTCATGTTTTTTCACTTAAAACAAGATTCATATTCACATCATTAGATGCTCTTATACTCAGAACAAATAATCTATGTCCTAATCAGCAAATCTGTTTTGTAAGTAAACGTTCAAGGTCACGTATGGCGGAGCATATCAGACACCTTGTTTCTGTCTCTGAGGGCATGCTGCACTAACCTCCAGCGATGTTTTACAGCTGAGAGATGCACAATCACATATTAAAAGTGGACCTACAGTCAATGCCGGGTTATTGAACAGTACAGAACACTAGGCAGGGGGGTGGCGAAGTCAGGGCAACAGAGGAACAGAAGGTATGGCATGATGACAGATCCCCAGGGT